>OY723397.1:350000-653831 GCA_963210295.1 Ophion ellenae | reverse complement strand
GTAACCTGTATTTATAGGTGCAGGTACGCTGGCGCACGTGTTTGCACGTTCTTTGGCGGCAAACTCGATGCTCGCGGCTAGTCCATAATGAGGTCAATTGGTATTCGCTCGATAATGTTCGATGAATATATTATCGGTGTAACTACGGTGCCTTCGTACATACTCATCGTACTATGCAGCACGCGACTTATTCCTCTCTCACGGTATCACTGCGCAGCGAATCAATTGCAAAAATATTTATCTCCGGCGATCATAACCTTTCATTGGATAAAAAAAACTTATATGTAAACAAAATTGATTTAAAAACAAGCTTTTATTTAATGTACTAAAAAGTGAAAATAGTTTGTTTTCACCAAAAAGGCTATTTTCATGAATTTTTTTTGATAGTTTTATAGTATAGATATTGATATCAAAGTTTTTACACTTCATAAGTACACTTTCGAAATACGGTAAAAAAAATTTTGATGTATTTATGTAACCCAAACAAACTTTAAACGCGTTTTTCTCGAAAGAACGTTTTTGACGGCTTGTTGATAAAAACTTCGAAACTACTGAACTGGTCCGTATAAAAATTTTTAACCACATATTCTTTACAACTATAGCTATAGCGCATATCAAGGATTTTTTTTATTTTGACATTTACAATTTTTTTTACCAAAAACGGGAAAAAACACATTTTTTTTGTATTCGGACACGTTTTTTGTATTGTACACGTTTCGAAAAATGTCCGCCATTTTGTTATTTTTGCATATATCAAAAATCGTATGATATGCGCTATAGCCATCAACACACTGAATCTAAAACCGTTTGAGTTTTTTCTTTCGGATGATCCATCTCCGAGATTCATCAACAGTGCAGGCCTACAATTTTTTAGGCCATTTTTTAACCACCATTTTCGTCTATAAATAGTGACTTGAATAAATAAATAATTTTTTTAAATGTATTTCGAAGATGTATTTATTAAGTGTAACAACTTTTATATCAATACCTATAATATAAAGCTATAAAAAAAATGCATGGAAATAGTCTTTTTTAGACTGAATCAGCGTCGATAGAATCGTCAACTTTGAGAGAGGAGGATCAGCCAATTGGAAAATTGATTGTGAGGGAAAGCGAAGATGATGCAAAGATGAAGAGACGACAGATGTTTCAGGAATGATGACAGGACTCTCTCTCTCTCTCTCTCTCTCTCTCTCTCTGTCTCTCTCTCTCTCTCTGCCATCCTCTTCTCCTTTCACGTGTCAATCTTAGTAAGCACGTAATTACGTACACGTAAACAGGGCGAAAGGATTGGCCGCCAACGTACCAGGAGAGAGACAGAAACACGAGGGTTTTAACGGCAATTGATAAGGTGCCCTTCATGTATCAGCGCCAGGCATGTCTATCTCGTGAGTAGTGTTGATGTAGCCAACCGTGAGCTCGCTCAATCGAACCTAAACAGACCCATGCAACTCAACAGCCCACACATAGCGAGTCAAGAAGAGGACAGTAAGCAGACACGGATCAAATGTAAACAAACATTACTGGGCGAAGACTTGTCTCTCGCTCAATAATCACGACGTACCTCTCGTGTAACCTTCAACAATGGATGAACATATTGGGGAAGTGGTGTGTTGATTCTGAGCCAGTATGCAAATTTGACATCGATCCTCTAACCCAGTGAAGAATTGTGAATTTTAACACTTTTCATCTGCGGTTTTGCATACGCCCCCCCCTTTTTTTAAATTCACAAACTCGAAAGTAAAAAAGAAATATTTGAATTTTTGAACGTAAGAACGGTAAGAAACGACTTTGAGAAGGCTGCAAATAAATTTCACTTTAAAATATTTCAAAAAATATTTAGAAAAGTGTATTTTTCATCGAAATTTCACGAGAAAAAACGTCGATAAAAAAAAATCAATCAAGAAATCGCAAAAATCCCACCGTCACCTTTGAGATAATGTATCTAAAAGTCACCACCAGTCTGTGCCGCTATTTTCAAAGATAGGGGATTGGACGTTAGATAACTTTATACGTATTTTATTATTCCAAACAACTTTTGTTTGCAATATTTTTTTATCGGGCTATTAATTATTGAGATACGGCGATTTTTTAGTTTTCAACCCCTATTTCTTAGGGTTGGGCCGAGTTGAGGGGCAACATTTTATTGGGGTTACTTTCAGTATGCAACCATCTACCTTCAGTCGAAAACTCATATTCTGCGCTAAAAAGTGCTTTTCGTCTCTTTTACGGGACTACAGGACCTGTTCTAACCAACCTTGTCCTGGTCTCTAGAAACGTCAGTGATGTTCAATCAAAGACAGCCAACACTGGAAAGCGTATTGGGATTGGTGGGTGCGAGCTTTGGGGCACGTTTTGCGCTCTGCGAGAAGTGGTGTGACAAGTGTAGGTACTGGAGGATTTGCGGAAAATTGCCTATCACTGGCGAGTTCTGATTCTGGTTGTCGATGTACACAACAATGTGAATCGGAGGCTGATCAACAAGAACCGATTTTTTTTCAATCGAAAGGTGCGCGTAGTCATTGATTGTAAAATTGTTCAACAGCTGGAATGTTTGACTAGTTGCATCGGGAGATTTAGTTTTTTGAATCAATGAAATTTGAAATTTTGGGCTGAATCTGGCCTGCGAGACTTTTGTTTGATATGGATAATGGACTGATTTATTCACTACAACTGAAAGTATCAATCGATTTTAATTGATTCCGAGGATATTGTATATTGGATTCTGGTGAAATTTTATTTAAGGGGTCTTCTCACTTTAGACGGTAAAAAAAGCTATTTTCATGCATTTTTCTAATAGGTCTTTATTATAGATATTGATATAAAAGGTGTTACACTTAATAAATACACTTTCGAAATACATTAAAAAAATGTTTTAATGTATTTCGTATCATGCAAGAATACAGTGATCGGGCGAATGATCAATCGTAAATTTCCCTCAAAAACGTTTTCCAATCAATGTTGAAAATTTCAATTACAAGACCAAAAGTCTGCGTTTTTAGGGAGGTGCCATACGTGAGTAGCAGCCTGAAACTAAAATGATAACAAGGTTACTAATAATCTGCAGGTGGCTCGGAAGCGAAGTCAGATTGAATTTCCATCAGAAGCCATAACTACATTAGTTGGCAGCTCCACGTCGGCACGATTGAATTTATAACAAGCTTATTATTACAGAGAGTGGCACTTTATATTACGAGAATTTAAAAAAAATCGAGCAAAACATAAAACGGGTTCGGTTGATAACAAAAACACTCGTCAATTATTTTGGGTCGGGCTGCTGACTTTTGCTGACTTTTAGTCAGTTAGAAAGCGGTAACATACTGAATTAAAACCGTTTTTTTTTTGTTTCGGATAATCCATCTCCGAGTTTTCATCAACAGCGCAGTCCTACAATTTTTTAGGACCTTTTTTTAACTACCATTTTCATATATAAACAGTGCTTAAATCATTTTTTTTAAATGTATTTCGAAAGTCTATTTATTAAGGAGCTATACCAGTGTGAATGCTGCAACTTTGGGTGATTTTCGGGATTTTTTTGGCCCAAAAGTACACAATTAAATGTTTCGGAAAAATAAGAATATATTCGGTTATATTTGACCTATATTATATAATTTTTTCATAGAAAAATATTAAGATTAAGAAGAAAAAGAAAAAAAAATGTTAAACTGGAAGGTATTTCCTGTACAATGACGTAGGATTTTCGAAAAATATCAAAATCTAACAAAATGGCGTAGATATGAAAAAAAAAGTCAGTTTTCTTGCCTATAAAATGGCCGTTTTTTTCAATGCCGAATCGTCAATTTTCATCCAATCGAAACTATCCTCTGTCATTGTAGAGTAAATATATTCAAGACTACTCAGTTCGAATTTCAAGCCAATCGGATAATAGCTCTTTGAGTTACAATGTCAGCAAATTTAAAAAATCTCATTTCAAATTCATGAAAGTATAAAAATCTCATTTCATCTTCTTGAAAGTATAAACTGTCGAAAATGGCAAAAAAATCGATTTTTGAAAGTGTCACACTGGTGTAACCCCTCAAGTGTAACAACTTTTATATCAATATCTATAATATAAACCTATCAAAAAAGTTCATGAAAATAGCCTTTTTAGCGTCTAAAGTGAGAAGACCTCTTAAATCGATAATAAATTTGCGCTCCATTTTACAACAACAAAGAAGCATTATTTTTTGCTGAAAAATCGCATCACCTGTACCTCAAAGAAAAATAAATGAAATGAAAAATTTATCGTGACGCGAGAGCGGTCTCACAGAATCGATTACGAGGGAAAAATATATTTTTCCGTCTCTCAAGCGTAACGCGGCGAGCGTTTCATCCCTCTTAATACCCTGGAAAATATATTTCAAGGGAAAACAATAACAAACGGACCAGCAGAAACAGAGACGCAAAGAGAGAGAGAGCGGAAAAGTTGACCAAAAAAAATTGAGAGAAACAAAGAACTTCGTCCTGTATTTCCCTTTTTTCTCACGATTCCGCCCACCCTGATCTTTATTTCTTCGCATTTTTCTTCTTCCTCTTTTCCTCGGAGACCCACGGTCGGGAAAGCCTTTCGCTCGCTATTGAACGGAATCCTCGAGTCAAGACGTGTATTTGAATTTTTCCACGAGATACAGAGAAGAAAACAGGTAAAGTCGAATTGAAAAGGTAATGGAAGAAACTGAGAGCACAGAAGCTTGTGAAAACTCACTGAATTCTTTTTCTTTATTTTCAACCCCCCCCCCCCCCCCCCCCCCACCCTCTGCCCAGCCGGGCCGTGCAACTTCGTCATGCACTTCCTGTATTCCTTCAAACGCGCAGGGACTCGACAAGTACTCCTCCACTTTGAGCTTTGTGCGGCGTTTGTTATGAAAACAGGCTCCGGAGCACAAATGCGACGGAAGCTTGAAGCGAAGAAGAAAAAATGCAAAAAACAGAAGATGGCTAATACTAAAAAAGACAGTTGGAGGGCGAGTGCTTTGGACCAATTTTCGTTTGGTCCTTTGACACGCCGGCGAATGCAGAAAGGGGGAACGAAGCTTTACACCGAATAATAAATAGTGAGAAAACTTGGCGTTTAATAAAAAAAACAAAATAGCACTCTTTTTACGATAAAATTTGTGTTTGAATAGGAAGAAATAAAAGAAATACTTGACATCGAATATTAATTATTATCGACACTTTAAAACACGCCCGAGGGTGATAAAGACTGTACACTGACAGAAAAATTATATTCATATTAACTAGATGCGCTATCTGGGCTTTTGCTTCAACCTCTAATTAGGGTTTTTGTCAACCATGATAAAAAAAAATTGAAAATTACAAAATAAACTTTAAAAAAATCGAAGATTTTTTTTTAAGTCTGGTATTATGCATACAAAATTTCGAGCAACAGTCTACAGTAAATTGACCTCTGCTTCTTATTTTTTTTTCATTTTTTTTGCTTAAAAAGCTAAAAAACGGGTTGAAGCAAAAGCCCAGACATTATGAATATTACACCAACATTTTTTATATCTGACACTGTATTTTTGGGATTTTTTTCAGATTTTTCGATTACGGCCATCGAGGCGTTCAAAAAAAAATTCAAAAATTCATGACGCGCTCAAATTTATTTTGAAAAATCTGAAAAAAATTCTAATAGCTTGATAAAATAAGAGTAATGATAGGCAAAATCAGGAACCAGATTTGAGGGGTCGAGGGCCAGACCCAGGTCGAACTGGTATGGAATGCCCCATATATACATATACATACATACGCATATATATATATATATATATATATATATATATATATATATATATATATATATATATATATATATATATATATATAATAGTGACTCGACTCGGGTAGTCTATATAGCTATATAGACCACCCGAGAAAGGTGTGGTAGGCGGGCGGGCGTTGCTCAGTCGTCAGGGCATTCGACCGGCACATTTTTTCTGATAGTTCTCGTGGAGTTTTTGGAAGATTACAATATATATTCCAGTTCACTATTAGCATTTTGGGGATGTTAATTTCTTTATAG
This sequence comes from Ophion ellenae, assembly GCA_963210295.1. Classification (NCBI taxonomy): domain Eukaryota; kingdom Metazoa; phylum Arthropoda; class Insecta; order Hymenoptera; family Ichneumonidae; genus Ophion; species Ophion ellenae. The sequence goes on along the minus strand of OY723397.1, from coordinate 647,809 downwards.
TATCAGGGGATATGCATTTTATAAAACGTACTATATTATATAGCATTGGCGAATAAACATATGTTTGTAAGATTGGTGGTTGCGGTTAACATATGTGCATAATTCATGCAACTGCTAAAATGTCAATAAGTAGTACTATACTTTGGGCAGTAACTATGTCTATAAAATATATATATATATATATATATATACGCACACACACAAACATTGTAACATTGCGTTACAAGTATGGAGACTACCCGAGAAAGGTGTGGAAAGCGGGCTGGCGTTGCTCAGTGGTCAGGGCATTCGACCGGCACATTTTTTTCGATAGTCCTCGCGGAGTTTTTTGAAGATTACAATATATATTCCAGTTCACTATTGGCATTTTGGGGATGTTAATTTCTTTATAGTATCAGGGGATATGCATTTTATAAAACGTACTATATTATATAGCATTGGCGAATAAACATATGTTTGTAAGATTGGTGGTTGCGCTTAACATGTGTTCATAATTCATGAAACTGCTAAAATATCAATAAATAGTACTATACTGTTGGCAGTAATGTCTATAATATATATATATATATATATATATATATATATATATATATATATACACACACACACACACACACACACAAACAAACATTGTAACGTTGCGTTACAAGTATAGAGACTACCCGAGAAAGGTGTGGTAAGCGGGCTGGCGTTGCTCAGTGGTCAGGGCATTCGACCGGCGCATTTTTTTCCGATAGTTTTCTTAAATTTTTTCGCAGATTGCAATATATATTCCAGTTCACTATTAGCATTTTGGGGATGTTAATTTTTCATAGTATGAAGGAATATCCATTTTATGAAAACCACAATATTATATAGCACTGACGTATAAACATATGTTTGTAAGATTGGTAATTGCGGTCAGCATGTGTTCATAATTCATGCAACTGCCAAAATATCAATAAGTAGTACTGTTGGCAGTAACTATATCTATAAAATATCATTGTCCCCTCAGGGAAATATAAAATATACTTAAAATACGGTCAACACCATACATTTCTTTCAGTGACAGCGGGAAATGTTACCCCGCGGTGAAGGCTCGATAGAGTTGCACCAAACCCATGCGTCCCTTGCGTAAACAAACAACGGCAAATTCCAGAGATTCGTGGATAGAGATGCGGCCGATTCGATTCGCGTGAGAATTTCCCATGGTGCGCTAACCGGTAATGTCGCCGGTATATAGATGGCTTGGTAAGCCCGGGGGCTTAGGGCCAACGACCACGAGGAGATCCCCTGCAGCGTTTCAGGCGGTATCGCGACGCGATGCGATATCAATTTGGGCAATTAAACTCTTCCCATCTGGCGAAGGACTAAGCGCGTTATCCGTTATGCCCCCTCCCGATAGTCCCTACCCCGTGAAATCCTGGATCCTGCGCCGGGCTGAACCAATATGTGTGATCAAACCACCTGACATAAAGCCCGCTTGTCGAAAGTGAAGGGACTACCCGTGTACGGGCAAGGTTTGCCCCATCAATGGAACATACAGTGTTACCGGAACAACACGGAACTGGGCTTGGGATCGGTGGCCCGCTATGGGCTCCCCTGTTGTCTTGGTCTTGTACATCAGCAATCTGAATAATTCGAACCAACCCAAACAGCATTGGACGAGATGCGTCGGGCCCTTGAGCCAGCTCTGACCCGCGTTGATAACTCGTTGGCAATTGTCACGTCGTATGTGTGTCAAAGTATTGACACGTTGAATAAGTTCTCGATCTTTTTTTTCGTAAACATTAAGGCGGCAAATTATTTTAGACGTACGTTTTCGGATAAAGTTCCGAACAGGACATACCTCCGATTAAAGGGTTAGGCCACTCTAGATGCCGAAAAAATAGGCTTTTTGGGGATCTTTTTTCTTCAGAAAAACTACAAAATAATTCGAGATTACAAAAAAGAGTGTTCATAATACATATGAGAAATTTTTCACTTTCCGAAAAATTTGCCTAAAAAATCGTCAGATAATTGTTAATAACAAATGAACTATGCAATATAAACAAAAATCCTACGTACTTCCATAGACGATGTATTTTTCAAGATATAGTCAACATTTCAAGTGGATCGGTTGAAAATTGTCCGGGTTATGGTTCCGACGAACTTAAAAAATGCAGTTTTTAAATAAACGCTGCACAGCCGCCAGTTTGAAATTAATCGCTTCAAAAAATTATTGTACTATTTTTTCGGCCTCTAGAGTGGCATAAGGCCTTAATTTGGAATTTTGTGTACCCGTGTATTCTTACTCGCTGACGTATACGATGGTGAAAACACCCGCTAATTTGATTTTCCAGGTCAAAACTCACAAAAACTGATTTCTTTAGTTTTTTCTCTTTATTGTAATAAATGTTGATCTTAGAGAAAAACATTTCCTACAAAAGCTGTAGCCTATGAAAAGATTGATCTTTTATGTCCTATACAAGTTTTCTCTTTAAGGACGTGTAAAAGTATAAAGAAAAATAATCAACAATAAAAAATAGAATTTTTTCAAATGACGAAGGTGTGCAACCCCTTAAAATGAATTTGGGTGGACTTATTTACTATTTATTTACGTACATTGCTTGACAAACACGAGGGAATGAATCTGACAGCAAAATTTTCCCGACCTAATTTATTATGCTCACGAAATAGAAAGCGGACGATTTTTTTATTGTAACTTAAAGACAAACACCTCTTCATAATGTTCCACTGAAAATGTGCGAGGAAAAAAATCTCAGCTGCAAATTAGGGAACAGGAGAGTTTTTTTCAAAATATTTTTAGAAAGAATAAAAGAAACTCAGGAAGAATTTTTGTTTATATTGCATAGTTCATTTGTTATTAACAATTATCTGACGAAATTTTTCACTCTCCAAAAATGTGCCTAAAAAATCGTCAGATGATTGTTTATAACAAATGAACTATGCAATATAAAAAAAAATCTTACGTTCTTCCATAGACAATGTATTGTTCAAGATACATTCAACATTTCACGTGAATCGGTTGAAAATTGTCTGAGTTATGTTTGCAAACGCTGCACAGCCGCCATTTTGAAATTAATCGCTTCAAAAAAATTATTGTATACAGTCATACGTATGATAAACATCCTTTTTGTAATCTCGATTTATTATGTCGTTTTTCTGGAAAAAAAATCCCCAAAAAGCCTATTTTTTCGGCCTCAGGCCTTAAGGGTACTCCGCGATCCATGCCATTTCGACTCGTAATTCGCAGCTGATGATACTCAGATACGTTTACAACGGTATTGCTACCGGTTCTAAATGCGCCAATTACTCTGCAATCACTACAAAATGGTTGCGTAACTATAACCCTGAAGAAGGAGGTTACCCAGATGAAAGATATTACGTCTATGATTAATGTATTCAGAGGTGACTTGTGAAGTTGGCTTTTGTAAAGATTACAATGGATCAGGTGCAGGTTATCGCTAAGAACCGAAAAAAATATGGTTAAATTACGGGTCTCATGTTTCCTGCTTTTTTCTCGTATCTCTTTCGCCGTTGTTGCGCAATGAGCCAGGAGAAGGCGAGATTGACAAATGATTCGGGTGAGTTGGCCCCGTGGGTGCACACGAGTCTGCAGATGTAGATTGAGTTGGGCTACCTTCCAGTCGAATTTGTGCCATTTTTCTGATCGCGTGTAAAGTGATCATTAGAGAAGTACAACAGGGAGGGTGTGCTCTTGTTCTCGGAAGCTTCTTTCGCGTTTCGCTCGTTCCTCGACTCGGCAATCGTACCACACCAGCTTGGAACTGAAGCGGTTCGCCCTCAGCTCTGCGCTGAGTGCATCCAACTCTTCTTCAAATGGATGAACGTAAGCAAATCGGCGATAGTAGAAGCGCAGCCTCAGCGATTTTCGACGCTAGGCAGCTTTGGCTTGAGCCAATACTTGGATGGGTGACCGCCTAGCTACGTACCGGTTTGCGCCCAATACCATAATCGCTTTTCGAATTTTCGAGTGGAACGAGAGGTTAGATATCTTCACTGAGAAATGGTTGATTGAATGTGACAGGTTTCATTTGAATGTATGTAGACCCAGCTTAGTTGTATTCCATCAATTCCCCAGGACTATTTGCACACCTACTAGGTGTATCAAGCATAGTTCTTTTTTCCTCCTTTTTTCCTACTTTCATAATCTCGTGAGAAACTTTTACAGGTTTCCTACTTTCATGAGCCCATGAGAAAGTCGTTACGTTCTTTGATCTTCTCAACTATTAGATTTCCCCCAATTGAGGCACGCGCTGAGGTTGACGAATTGAAAGGCCTGAAAACTTCCACTCCGCAACAACACTGTTCCAGAAGTGAGGATTCAAGTGATGTGCAGATAAAAACTTCGGTTCAACATACGTTCGGTGACGAACTTTCACCGAGCATTGACTTCTCACGGTTCACATGTTCCAGTGAGCAACCGGTTGATTGATAGAGATTACTCGATAGTTCAAATCCATTAGTCGTTAATGCGACGTGATTTATTATGCCAACGTAATGGTTCTAACTTATGGACCAGTTTATCAGATGATCACCAATCTGGCTCGAAGTGAACAGGTCCTGCAATCCCTGGACTTACTGACTTCCAGGCTCGTCTTATTTACCCTTTTGGTACATAATTCAAACAGCTCATTATTTCGCTTTGAAGACTTATATATTGAAAACCATAAAGCTACGAAGTTGCCAGAGAAGATGCCAAAAATTGGGCATCGTCTCGATGTGCTGGAAAAATGGTCTCTCAATAGAAGACCAATCAAACGCAAACCAACCCAAGCAAACTCGGTAAAAGTGATGCCAAAAGGGGCAGCTCCTTGATGTGCCACAAAAATTGTCTCCGAGCTGACCACTGAGCCAAAAATATCGCGACTTCTATGCTGCAAGTGGTGGCAGTAGAATATTTGCCACCAGATGTCGGCCATCTGACGTTTCCGCTCATTTTTATCATACTGGATTATTTGCTATGGTTTTAAATTACCTGCTATGATCATTTTCAAATGTCGTTTAGTCCAAAAACATTAAATCAACCGATATAAATGGTCTTCAACTCGCGCTAGGCATATGCATCCGGAATTGTTACGTCGTCGAATAATGCACCACAGTTAATTATTGCATCCGTGATGGCTGCAAGGGTAGTAAGCATTTGCTTTGCCTTTATATATCACTGAAGAGCTTAATTCCTCTTATGCACTGCCTATTTTGCTGCTGTGCCGTCGAGACGCTTTTGGTGAATGGAGGTATTTCTCTAATATCTTGGAAGACGGCAATTGAGCCGGGAAACTATGGGAAATTGAATGGACCCATTCTGCAATAGCAGAACGAGTTTTCATGGATCTTTGTGTAACGTACCTAGAGGATGTTCCTGGATCTTGCAGAGAGATCCGAACGCATGAAAGCATTTAATAACAGCGGCTACAGACATGCCTCACCTCAAGGGTGCCTAGCAGCTATTCAAGAACCCTTTTATGCTGCTTCGTGTATACATTACCAACCCGAAGTGAGATTCAGTAGGAACATCGAGTACTTTCGCTTTGGAGTGTTTTTTTTATATGGAATGGCATTGACGATCCTAACACCGGTAATTTTAATCCTCGATGGCATTGAAAAGTTCTTCAACAAATTTAAGTGAATTTCAATCAATAAAACAGCTTTTTATTTTGAAAAGATGGTTTTAAAATAATGTTGCCCCGGGAAATATCCCAATATCGGGGAAATGACTGGAAAAATTCATAGCCTTTCGAAAGAAAGACCAAACTCATTATAAAATAGAAAAATGAATAGTATCAACGATTCGTCGAACAAATTTTGGAATAACTATTTTATTACAAATTATTTAGGGTTATTATTGCTGAACATAAGTGCTCGTGGGATGGTGAATACTGCGATTCAACAAATATCTATTTTTAAAAACTCGGGCGAGTTGTTATGAACATTAATTTTAAATAATAATAATGCCTCCAAGTCGTTTCCAAATTGTTTAAACAATGAATCGTCCAACAAGTAATACGTCGAAAATACTTCGCGATTCAATGTTTGAAATGTATGAAAAAAATTGGTCTTTCAATGTTTGAAAAAATTTAGAAGAGTTGTTATGATGAATTTAGAAGAATAATTACGATGCCTGAAAGTTATTAAAAATTGTTTTAACAGTTAATCGCCCAAAGTAATAATTTAGAAGAATAATTACGATGCCTGAAAGTTATTAAAAATTGTTTGAACAGTTAATCGCCCAAAGTAATACGTAAAAAATACTTCGCGATTCGGCAAATGATTGATAAAATTCAAACAAGTTGTTATGATCAATTTGAAATAATAATAATGCCTAGTTCTTGTTGACAAATGGTGTAAACAATTAATCGTCGAACAAATAATAAATGAAAACTATTTCATGTGCAATAAATGCGTAGATTTGTCGGAATTCAAGTTGAAGAAAAAGTCGAATCGACTAATTATTTAGTTGTCAGATACACAAGTTTTCTTTGGAGTGAAATAAAAATTAAATGATTCACTTGAAATGATGCATGATTTTGGGGCAATGCCCCGTTTGCATTGCATTCGGGGCAATGCCCCGTTTGCTTGCATTTGGGGGCAATGCCCCGTTTGCTTGCATTTGGGGGCAATGCCCCGTTTGCTTGCATTTGGGGGCAATGCCCCGTTTGCTTTGCATTTGGCGGCAACGCCCCATTTGCATTGCATTTGGGGGCAATGCCCCAAAATGGGGTCAAAATGACCCAGTGTGCAGTCGAAGGGTTAATTCAAACAGCAGTTTCTTTAAATTTACTTAGACGAGGAGATGGACTCTGGACGTTTTTTTATACAAAGCAAAATGGTATTTCACTGTCGTCGAACTGTCAGTTTTTTGGCAAAAAAAACTCAAAAAAACCTGTTGTTTGAGTTAGTCCTTCGATTGCACACTGGGTCATTTTGACCCCTTTTCGGGGAATTGCCCCCAAATGAGGCATTGCCCCCCAAATGCAATGCAAATGGGGCATTGCCCCAAAATGCAATGCGAATGGGGCATTGCCCCCAAATGCAATGCAAATGGGGCATTGCCCCCAAATGCAATGCAAATGGGGCATTGCCCCCAAATGCAATGCAAATGGGGCATTGCCCCAAAATGCAATGCAAATGGGGCATTGCCCCAAAATGCAATGCAAATGGGGTATTGCCCCAAAATACAATGCTCCCATGGGAAAAACTCCGTCGCAAGATCGTCAATCGTGGTTACCATGCGGTATTTTTCGAATGCAAAAGCTTCCGGGGCGTATGGGCGAGCGAGCGGGAAAGCGAGAATACCACGAGCTTCCATTTGCACTCCATCTACGTCCTTGAACGGTCCGGTTCCGTAACCTGTTCGCGCGAGTTCGGAATTGTCCGCGGAAATAGCTCGAACGCAGCGGAGCGGAATCGAGGAGCGAATGAGTGAGTAACCGGAAGTGAATGGCGCCCGAAGTCCGATCGATTTGCAACCGCGAATATTTGTCGACCGTTTTGACATTCGCGCGTAATGTATTGCGGAGGGATGCCCAGATATCGAGGCTCGTTTGCGGTTCCAACGGACAGGAGGTGAACGAAGGAAGAGGGCAGTTGGAACATCAGTCGTGAGGTGTGAGCAGGAAAACCAGTTTATGTGACTTAAAAAATCAATTTTATTTAATTCCACAAATTGTTAGTAAAACTGTTCACAAATATGTTGTCAAAGTAGTATAAATAATCCATTACCGCCTTCAATTTTGTGATTTCGGTATTTTTTTAAACGCATTTTTCTCGAAACGACTTTTTTCAATTTATATCCACCTTAGCTCAAAAAGTTTCTAACCTATGATTTTACAAAGTGATCGTTAGTTTCTTTATATAATTATACTCTATATGAACCTAGATTTGGGGTACTATCATTCTTTAAATTATATTTTTTATAGCAAAAAGCGTTGTAAGATAATGCCCAAAATGATACCCTTTTGTTTAAACACCTCTAAAAAAAATGAAATTTTCAATTTTTTGGTCAGAGTAAAGTTCATATAGATGAAAAACACGTTCTTCGAGTGATCTTCAAACGGTATTGATTTCCAAAGAAAACTGTGGCCTCCAGGGTTTACACAGCAAAGTCTGATGGCAACCTTCGATGGGCAGCAGGTTATATGTTCCATACTTTCAGAGGAAATACTTCGAAATAATTTGAATATTTGTTTGAAAATATGTATAAAAATGTCTAAAAGTTAGAATAAATTCCATTAATTCATTCCTTGTAAAAAAAAAGTCATGCAAATTATTTTTAAAAACGCACTCCTCATATGGTTAATAGGGTCCTAGCTCAGAGGGAGTGATGATGTTGAAGTTTGCATCGTTGAAATCCAACGATGTATTTATTTTTCTTTACTATACTTCTTTATTTATTTCTTCCTTTCTATACTTTAAATGCCTTTCTATACTTAATATTGGCATGTTAAGGGCCCAATTATTGGTCCTCTGAGGGCCTACTTATTTGAACGTTAAGGGCCCAATTGTTGGCACTTTAAGGGTCCAATTATTTGTACTTTAATGGCCTAATTATTGTCACCTCAAGCGCCCAATTATTGGCACTTTAAGGACCTATGTGTAGATCGAAGAAAAGTGTCAATAATTGGTGGGGTGCCAAAATAAGGTCACTTTACCCTATTTCAAGTAAATCCTACTGGAAAATTTTCCGCTCAAATAGTTAAAGCTCTAACACCGTGCATTATTTTCAGTTATCTACTCAATAGAGAATTTTTAAGATAGTTGCTTTTTTATTTGCATTGTTCCTTTTTATAAATGCACATGTGATATTTTTGGAAATCACAATAGAAATTTCTTTTCAGGGGGAACAAAAAATAACTGAGCTTCAGAGAGATAATGATGATGATGATGATTTATTTATTTATTTATGCCTTGAGGCAATATAATACATAGAAGTGATATAAAATTACAATATAAAATGAAGCAAACAATTTGATAAAAATAGACGAAAAAAGAAAAATAGAGACAGAGAGAGAGAGGGAGGGGACAAATATACATGCGTCATCCGATCTGCTATCGAAAAGTTTCCTCTGGACGAGCTTCGTAGAAGCGCCTCCAATCATTTTCCAATTAGCAGCTGATTGCGTACAGCTGGCGCCGAAAGTTTCGGGCAACTTTCTCTCTCTCTCTCTCTCTCTCTCTCTCTCTTCCCCCTACCTCTCTGTAGGGCTCGCGCCGATGAGCCCCGTGCCGATTTTGTACAAATATAGTTGTAGGATGGGTTATATGGAGCGTCGGAAGTGGAATCGAGCGATGTCGCGTCTCGCCACGAAATTGCCGTAGGGAAATTGCATTCGCGATAACCGCAAAGCGATTTGTACCCTCCCTATATATATTAATAAAATAAAACGATTAAAAATATGATTGCTTTCGTAAATTTAACGAAGACGATGTCGATAATTTGGTCAAGCCAATTTTGATCAGTGCGGCGATCCGAGAGACAAATTGGTGCCGCACTTAGTTACTAACGAAGCATCATCGCTTGTTTGAAGTATAATTAAAAAATGGTCCTGAAGTTGGCATCGATGAAATACAAAGGATATTCATATCCACATTTTTATTTCCTTTTGTTTTTATCATGGCACCTTTTTTTCTGCAAATTTCATTTGAAGATCTCCTAATGAGTATATTAAAAAATGGCGAAGAGATTTTGGTAGCTGAAATCTGCTGCAAGAAATTGGAGCAAGTGAAGAAAAAATCATTGTCAGTGCAATAAAGTACATCAGTCATTGCAATGTCTACTTTTATTGTTGGTCTGGTTTAATTAGTGAATACTAATCGATTACGACTGTTGTATTGTCTTTACTAGTCTTTACTAAATATTATCATGGTCGAAATTGTCCTTTTTTGATTATGATTTTTTTTACAAATACAATTGGAATTCATTCTCCATTGATAGAAGGATAAAATACCTTGCAATGCATTTTTGAAAGTATTTATTTTAGATTAAAAAAAAAATTCCCGAAGTTCATGCATTTTTCATGCCACTCGGCGGTAACCTCCCGTTAATCCATTTTTTTGGCAGATCTTGATCGTATCGCGAAGCACTGTTGAAGCGATAGAACGAAAAAATTTGTTCACGATTATATCTATGATACATTCTGAAATTGAGAGTATAATATTTTTGGCCCGAAGCCTCGGGGTGGCCCCCCATTAAAAAACGAGGGTAAAAAAGTTTTATCCGTTTAACAAAATGTGTACGAAGTGTCCTCGAATTATACAACCCATGTTGATTTGCATGGACGGCACAAAGCCGGGTATATATATATATATATATATATATATATATATATATATATATATATATATATATATAAAGACTATACTATACTATACTATACTAGAGACACCCTGTATCCATATACATTTATATAAAAGGCAAAGTCCTGACTGACTGACTGACTCCTCATCGCCCAGCCTAAACCGCTGAAGGTAGAAACGTGAAATTTGGAGAGGATGTTGATTTTATATTGGAGGCATCGTTCAAGAAGAGATTTCTCAAAATTCAACCCCTAAGGGGGTGGAAGGGGATGGCATAGTTTGTATGGGGAATAAAATTTTTATGGTCAAATTTACTTGAAAGTTGGTATCAATGCTCTGTGACACAGCTTATGAATCAAGTACCTGGGCGTTTTTCAAAATTCAATACTTAAGGGAGAAAAGGGGTGGCAAAGTTTGTATGGAAATTTGAAAAAAATCTGACCGGATTTACTTGAAATTTGGTATTCGTGCTTCTTGACACAATTAAGGAAAAAAGGTTTCGAGCGCTTTTAGAAATTCAACCCCCAAGGGGAGAAAAGGGGTGGCAAAATTTGTATGGAAATAAAAAAAATCTTCTCAGAAGACTTACTTGAAACTTAATATTAATTTTTATTTACATAATTGATAAAAGACGTATTCCAGCGTTTTTCGAAATTCAACCCCTAAACGAAAGGGGGTGGCAAAGTTTGTACAAAGAATGAAAAAAAAGGTCAAATTTACTTGAAACTTTGTATAGCTGCTCCTAGACACAATTAATGAAATTTCAGCGTTCTTGGGATTTCAATCCTTAAGGGGAAAATGGGGTAGCCAAGTTCGTATGGTAAAATAAATATCTGATCAGATTTACTTGAAACTTAGTATCAATGATCTTCAACACAATTCTACGTGTTCCGGAATAAAAAACTTCAGGAGCACATTTGATTAAGGCGGGAGCTTGAATTAGAAGGTCCAAAAAAGGCGTTTTGTCGGGAATTTTTTAGAAAGGAAAAATCAAGCGAGCCCAGTAAACATTGAGGTATCTTTTCATGTATATTTGAAATGTATGAAAAAAAATTCAACATGAAACAATAAATGACTGCAGATGACCCTAATCGGCGGGAAAGATGCAGCTCGTAATTCTTGACTGAAACGAAAAAACCAACAAAATGTTCAATTGTCATACATTTTTTTTCTAGGTGAACTAACTTTTAACTTAAGCAATTTAAAAAAAAAACGATTTTTCGGACCTTTTTGTTCAGGCTCTGGCCTTAAGGAGGATTCGACACCCGACTGCGCGAGCGAAGCCGCGGGCGGAAAGCTAGAGTATATATATATATATATATATATATATATGAGTGAATTTTCATTCTACTAATCTACTAAAGTTTACCATCGTATCAAGAAAGTTTGGAAAGGTTATACATTTGCGTGTGTATACGTGTCGTCACACAATCGCGAAACTATGTCGACCGGTGATCTTTATCTCTCGTGCCCATCGCTCGCTGGGCTCTAATTACTTAACCAATCCTCGCGATTCGTTAATTGCGTCTCTCCGCGATTACAGGGTGCATATACACGCCCGAAGCGACCATAGCGCGAAAGCACTTTCACCCCTCCCGAACTACACAGAGACTAATAATCACCGTGAAGTGAATGGATCAAGCGGACACAATGGCCTGATCAATGGTAGAACTAATTTCTCGCCGAAGCCTTGGAACGGTTCACTCAGCGTTGTGCCCGCAGGTCGGAAGTTCGACGTTCCAGTTCTACATGTATAATATATATATATATATATATATATATATATATATATATATATATGTATATATATATATGTCTCTTAAAGAAAAATTTGCTATATATCAAATATATTCATATAAAAATAAACAGATACAGATATATATGTGTGTGCATATATATATATACACACCCACACATACATATCTATATCTGTTTATTTTTATATGAATATATTTGATATATATCAAATTTTTCTTTAAGAGACATTTTTTTTAAGAAAAATATTCAATTAAATGTTTCGGCAAGTTAAGAATATATTTGGCTATATTCGACCTATATTAAATAATTTTTTCATAGAAAAATATTGAGATCCAAGCGACTTGTGCGCTGCCTTCGGAGGCGCCAAAAGAAGTTCCTCCACTGCTGACATGATTCCGGCCGATTGAGTGGCTGAAACCGAAAAAGGAAAAAATTATGTTAAACTGGGTGGTCTTTCCTGTACAATGACGTAGGATTTTCGAAAAATATCAAAATCTAACAAAATGGCATAGTTATGGAAAAAAAACGTCTATTTTCTTGCCTATAAAATGGTCGTTTTTTTCACGCCAAATCGTCAATTTTGATCCAATCAAAAATATCCTACGTCATTGTAGAGTAAATATATTCAAGTACTCGATTTAAAATTTCAAGTCAATCGGATCTTTGAGTTACAATATCAGCAAATTTGAGAAATCTCATTTCATATTCTTGAAAGTATAAACGGTCGAAAACGGCAAAAAAATCGATTTTTTTAAAGTGTCACACTGGTATGGCCCCTTAAATAACTACGCATGTCTCACAAACTGTTACATAGTATGTTTGTTGCATTGCAAAAATAGGACATCAGTTCAACACTTCTTCTTGTAGTTCACCTTCTGTTCTTGGTGGACACGCATTACTATGCATTAAGCAGGTCGTATCATGCAATATGGTATAAATCACTGTTGTATGGTACAAAAGTATTCAGGTACAATGGAGGTCAGAGAATGGCGAATTATAATAAAAAATCGTCGAGGAAGAAATTTCAGTTGCGTATTTTATTTTATTTCGCATTTATGAGATATTCTATGCATTTAGTAGACGAGCATTGATGACCTGTAGCAACACTTGAATAATACACCAAATATGCATATAGCAGGTCGTATCTTATAATATGGTACAAATCACTATAAACATCGTCGCAAATCACAAGCAACATTTTTCATCATGTATATATATCTCAGTTCACTATTAGAATCTTGGGAAAGTCCATTTTTTATGGTATCAGGGAATGTCCATTTTATGAAAACCTACTATATTATACAGCATCGAAGAAAAAACGTGCATATTTCATGCACCTGCTAAAATATCAATAAGCAGTACTATACGTGTGGCAGTAACTATGGCTATAAAATATTATTGTCCCCTCAGGGGACAATATGAAATATACTTAAAATATGGTTGAGAACACCATACATTTCTCCCACATCAGTGCATCATCAGCAATACAGGGTAGACCATTTAAGGAGTTAGGCCACTCTAGAGGCCGAAAAAATAGGCTTTTTGGGGATTTTTTCCAGCAAAACTACAAAATAAATTGAGTTTACAAAAAAGGGTGTTTATCATACATATCAGTGACTGTATACAAGAATTTTTTTGAAGCGATTAATTTCAAAATGGCGGCTGTGCAGCATTTATCCCAAAACTGCTTTTTTTTTCAAGTTGGCCGGAAACATAACTCAGACAATTTTCAACCGATTCACTTGAAATGTTGAATATATCTTGAAAAATACATTGTCTATGGAAGTACGTAGAATTTTTTTATATTGCATAGTTCATTTGTTATTAACAATTATCTGACGAAATTTTTCACTCTCCAAAAATTTGCCTAAAAAATCGTCAGATAATTATCAATAACAAATGAACTATGCAATATAAAAAAAAATCCTACGTACTTCCATAGACAATGTATTTTCCAAGATATATTCAACATTTCAGGTGTATCGGTTGAAAATTGGCTGAGTTATGTTTCCGACCAACTAAAAAAATGCAGTTTTGAGATAAACGCTGCACGGCCGCCATTTTGAAATGAACTGCTTCAAAAAAATTATTCTATACAGTCACTGATATGTGTGATAAACACCCTTTTTTGTAATCTCGATTTATTTTGTAGTTTTTCTGAAAAAAAAAAAAAATCCCCAAATAGCCTATTTCTTCGGCCTCTAGAGTGGCCTAAGGTTTTAACGTGACCACGTTAAATTTTGAAAAGTGTTTCAAAATTTTTTTTTTCGAAAAATCACATAAAGCCGAAAATCACGAAAACCGTGGGACGTTTACTAAACTGAATTTCCAGCATATAGTAGAACATGATCCACCTATCGACAGTTGCAAGACTATCCATCCATGACAGGACACCCTGTATATAAACGAGGGAAAGGCAGAGGTCTGTACTTCGACTTCTCGTTAACGGTACATTGTCGGACTGAATTAGCGAATACGAAGCCCCGGTACTGTGCGTATTTTTTTAGTCTCCCTACAAGCCCCTGAACCACCAATTCCGTTTTCTTCGTTGGCTGAACAATGAACGTTACGTTTTTACTCTTTTTCTCCCCCCCCCCCCCCCCCTGTCTATCATCGGAGCCGCTTCTGTTTCAAAAAGTCCGAAAAGAATGGGGAAAAAGCAGAGCCATAAAAACGCTGAAAAAAGCCTCTGCGGTGGAACTCTGAAAAACAGCTATAAAAGAACAGGGCGGTGTAAAGCGATTGTTCTGTTTTTTTTTCTCTCTCTCGCTTTTTCTCTTTCTGAGCGTTGAAAGAGTATTTTTGAAATCGTTTATTTCATACGAGACTGTGCGGTTTATTTTATTCATCCTTAGCATATACTCAAAGTATAGAAATCCAGAGGTCTGGAAATTTGGGAATAGCACATCTCTGGCTCAGACTAGGGTACATACTCTCATATCGAAATTATGGTAGCAGAATGTTTATGATTTTTCAGTGCCGAGTTTTGTTAACGACAAGAATAAAGATATATCATGTACGAAAAATATGATAAGTCTTCTCTTTACAAATAAAAATATATTCACAATTGAAAAATTAGAAAAACAAAACTACTTTTTTAATCCATAATTTACGGAAATGGTGCGTGAAATGTGGATTTTTTTGTTAATACGTGCTATTCTGTGCAGTTTGCATTCTTTTTATTTTAATAACTACCAAATAGAAACTGTTATATATATATATTTTATTTTAGGAGTTATAATTTTCCAAAAAGTGTTATATTAAATGTAAAATTTTATAATAACACAGTTTAAACATATATATATATATATATATATATATATATATATATAGATGTTTAAACTGTGTTATTATAAAATTTTACATTTAATATAACAGTTTTTGGAATTGTTATATTAAATATATAAATGTAAAAAAAAATGTTATATTAAATGTAAAATTTTATAACATTTTTTAAATATATATATATATATATATTTGCTTGAAGTGTGTTATTATAAAATTTTATATTTAATGTAACATTTTTTTTCATTTATATATTTAATATAAAAATTCCAAAAACTGTTATATTAAATGTAAAATTTTAATATTTATTAACATTTATTAAATTTTCGCGATTTCGCGAAATATATATATATATATATATATATATATATATATATATATATATATTTGTTTAAAGTGTGTTATTGGAAAATTTTACATTTAATATAACATTTTTTGGAACATTATAATTCCTAAAAAAGAAGAGATAAAAATCTAAAAATTCGTGTGGATATTCCTTTCATACGATACAATTTTCCAAAAAAAAAATTCAGGAAAACCAAAAATGGTCGGGGTCACAGTCTAGCTGAAATGACGTGGAAATGTCGCCCATATATATGGACGTGTGTGTGTAAATGTGCGGCGCCGAATATTTCGCTCGTCCAGCAGCAATTTTCAGCATTTAACGAGTCCTTTCTCTCGCCCTATCGCTACGGCGTTGGTGCGGCTTTTGTTTCGATGTTACAGAATCTGGCGACCTAGCCGAACGGCGTTCCATTGTCCCATGAGGGGCCAACGACAATGAGGGCGAGACGGAGGAAATCAGCGTTTCCGGCCACGAGGAGCGAGAAGAAGCCACGAGACCGGACTCGGATGAAAAGAATTCACACGTACAACCCCGAGGAACGGCGCTCGTCGTCGATCACAAGGGGAACACCGCCCACCACCGTTTTCTCAAGATCCTCGAGCTCTTTCTCAGCAACCGTACACGTGAAGGGGAAAAAAACGGAAAACGGAAAAGTTCGGCTCGGAGGAATTTTTCCGGGGTTAGAGGCGAATTAAAAAAAAATACAAATGTTGAGAGAGAGATAAAAAAATTCTGAAAAGTTTGACGCAATATCGAAAAAAAAGCGACGAATGTTGTTTGTGTGGGTGTGTGGGTGTGTGGGTGTGTGTAAAATGAATCCTGTTGAGGATTTTTCGTCCTTGTCGCGGCTGGCGGAAAAAAATAATAAATAGTGGGATTGCGTGTAAATCCGGGGAAGAAAAAAGGATCGGGGGTGGAAAGAGCTATGTACTATATATATAATAATGAACAGTCCCGACCAATATAATGTCGCGAATATCCAAGGGAGAAGTATATATTTTCTGTAAAGTAGGATTATCGAGTATCATTATTATTATAGCCGTGGTTTGGAAATGGAAATTTCACGCAGCAAGGTGATAGCCATCGAGGTAAGATTGTTGAACGAGATACACGCGTGACGCTTCCGAAGCCTGATCAATAAGTTCGCGACCCTTACCCTCCGGCATCGTGCCCCAAATTTTTATACCGCTGAAATAACCCTGCAAGGCGAGCGATTTTTTTGGGGAGGATTCTCTGGACGTCAGAGGGGATGACGATTTTATGGGAAAAAATCGGTCAAACCGAAAGTTGTAAAAAAAATTATTTATTGAATATCGAATTAAAAAAGAGATGGTCACGAAATGTCGATTTGAACACAATCTCCAATGAATATCAATTTTTTTCAAAATTCTATGTTCGGTGAGGATTTTTTTGAATTCGATATTCAGTGAAGAATTTTTTTGACTTCGATATTGAGTGCAGAATTTTTTTACTTCGGTATTCGGCGAGGATTTTTTTTTATTCGATATTCCGTCGGATTTTTTTAAATTCCATATTCAGTGAAGATTTTTTCAGCCCCATCGGCTTAAATAAAAAGCTTACAATTTTTTTTCATAATATTTTACTTTTTTTCTTGAAAGTATTGATATATTGTTGCTACTTTTTCGTAAAAATCCAAGTACGATTGCAGCTTATTGATTCAAGAATGTCATTGTATTTTTTATTGTCTTAAATTCAAGTTAAACAAACCAGAAAATGTTTATTGGTCAATCTGAAAAACGAAGTCTGTAATTCCATTATATTTTCGTCGTTCACTCGAGTGGAGAAGATTTTAAAAAGAAATCCAGAAAAAATGTGAAACAAACTGGACGAAGAGTCTACGTCGATTTCGTACGCTAATGTTTTTCCATTCTAATCGAATTCCTTTTTTTTCTCCATATATAATAATTTTGGTATTCGTTGCCAAAAAATCTCGTAGAATTATGCAATGTCACCGATTATATTTAAGCGCGTTCACGTTGCAAAAAATGATCTTTATTGAATCAGAAACCACCCCCCTTGAGCATACGGGGAAAACGTTTGAAAATTTACTTCGAATTTTTGTATATTCCTTGATGGGCATTGTTCAGCAAGCACCACCATTTAATTCGCAAAAAGATTTTAAGAGAATTATTTCAAATTGGCAACTGCTTGAAGAATTCCAGCGAAAAGGGCGCGGTCTCTATGATTGCGGGTGCAATACGAAATAAATTAAAACTGCATCCGTGAGGATGAGGGTCATGGAGCTGTTGACTTGATTCGGAATTCGTCGTATATATGTGGGTGTCCTGTAATGAATGGATAATCATGCAACTGTCGATAGGTCAGATCATGTCCTTCTAAATGCTGGAATTTCAGTTTACTAAAAGTCCCACGGTTTTCGAAATTTTGGGCATTATGTTACTTTTGGAAAAAAAATAATCTGCTTTTGCTTTTTCGCATGTCATTTCTACAAATGATAACTTTTTTTGACCCGGTTTTTTAAAAATAATCTTGGTTAAAGAAACTTTATGAAAAAATATGTTTTGCACAAAATTTTCATAGTTATTGTCTATCCTAAAACGGCATTGTTCTTTAACCCTTCGAACCCACGAACCTGTGACTGCATATGGGGTCGATCTGACCCCGGACGTTTTTCAGATCGTTGTATTTCGGTAAATATGAATTTTTTTTGTAGAGGCGTTTTTGTAGTCAATTATCCTTATTTTATGGCACAACATTATTTTTTTACGAAAGACAAAAATCAAGTGCCCCAACATTCGTTCGCAGTGGGAGATGCGTTGAAAAATACATCCTTGCACGAAAAAAGTGATCATTCTGTTTGCAAAATATTTTTTTTAATCCTTTGAGGTTTGTGAGAGGAAGGCTAACATTTGTTAACATTTATCTTTTAATTTTTTTTTCTTATCGAATTTCAACCGAACTAAGTCGTCTTATTGCAAACTTTAAATCGAAATAAATATAATAAACCGTAATTATGAGTATTTATCTTCTTTTATTTGAATTTACGATCCAAAAGTCTTTATTTATCAAGATCTGTTCAATCTGAAAAAAGGAACCTTTGCCAATTAAATTTGCCATAAAAAATAATTTCAAAGACAAATCGTAATAAATAATATCATTTTTGAATCATCAATAACTAAGCAACATTTCGCATTCGTTTGTATGAAATTCTATATCAGATCTTTTTTCATAGTTCCTTCAACATTTAAGGTTGAACAGAATACTTTTCTAGATAAAACAAATAACCAAGAGCATTTTTTTGAAATACCGGGTCAAAAAAGATATCATTTGTAGAAATGGCATGCGAAAAACGAAAAGCAGATGATTTTTTTCAAAAAATAACATAAAGCTCGAAATCTCGAAAACTGCGGATCTTTTACTAAACTAAAATTCCAGCATATAGTAGAACATGACAACAGGATCATCCATTCATTACAGGACACCCTGTATACAAGCGTTAATTAAAGATTTCACGATGTTTGTTTTCTCTCCCTCCGAACATCGACATCCTTACCACAATTCGACTAGGAGCAATTAAAAATAAACGAATATCGAGAACGAAAAAGGGTAAAAACACCAATCATTTTCCAACCTGCAGTAACTTGAGCATTTTGGAAATTCATACTTTCTCTTTTTTTTTTCTATTTTATCATCACGAACTTTTGCTTCGTCGAATTTTCGCTCCGAAGATATTGAATCAACTAAAATAAAGAGAAAAAAAAATACGTTTTCGTGTTACGAAGAAAACGTTGAAAATTGACCGCGAAAATGAACGCGATATTTACGTGTACGCAGATTATTAACTAAAATCACGAGAAGAGACCAAATACAAAGAGATATTGTCCCGAGAAGAGGGAAATTAGTTTCATCCACGACAATGAAGAGGTTTATACATAACATGACAACGAATAACATTTCGAGATTTCTTGCTCTCTCGGCTCTCCGTCTGTCTCTCTGTCTATCTCTCTCCCTTCCCCCTTGAAGCAGTTTTGGCCGAAAATTCAGCATATTATATTCTGAGCATCTAAACGGGCTCGGGAATCTCGTTCCCGTATACTTACTGTATATTTTCATCCAGCATTGTAGACACTGCGAAAGTTCAACATTTTCATCCATATACATATATATATATATATATATATATATATATATATATATATATATATATATATGTTTCTATGAGTATGTAAACTTTGAAACTTCAACTGGAAATATAGTGGATGCTTCGCAATGAGGACCATCGTCGTGGACTATATTAGGTCTCTTTAGCCCTCTTCAACATCGGGCAGAGAAGGGACAGATATAATAATGCGGAAGTTTTTTTTGTTTTACGTTGATTTTATTTTTTCATTCTATACTCGCTTCTCTTTTTTTTTATCTCGCGACGAAAAATAAAATACAAAAAAAAACGTTACGAAAAATGTTCAAGTTGCCGTTTTGTCATGTCAGGGTGACGAATTCTTATTTGCCCGCTACTTTTGTTAATTTTAATTCATTCTCACTCGCTGTTGCGCCCATATTATAGGCTTAAAGCACATTGACATAAATATATATATATATATATATATATATATATATACATACAGGGTGCCCCAGAACTGAATGCGTTCGGTGAAATGGGGGGTTGGGCGTGAAATTCTGAGTCGATTGATATAAGCAAACGTGGGTCTCAGATCAACCCCTGAAATATCATTAATTTTTAAAGACAGACGGACCTGATTGGCCCGCCTTTAAAAGCTAGTAATAATTCAGGGGTTCATCTGAGACCCACACATGCTTATATTAATCGACTCAGAATGTCACCCCCAACCCCCCATTTCGGGGAAGGAATTCAGTTCCGGGACACCCTGTGATATATATATATATATATATATATATATATATATATATATATATATATATATATATATATATATATATATATATATATATATATTGCTCAACCTCTAAAAACTGCCATTACAGAAAAATCCGTAATCAGATTTTAATTGCAATTGGCTACATTTTATTTATAGCCCCCAAAAAGGTTGATAAATTTCACAATAAATAAAATCTTTACAGGCTAATTCAGATAAATATTGATGTCACAGTGGAGATGTGGAGAAATAAATAAAAAACTTTTTTCCGAAAACCTAATGTTTTGTGTTTTAACAGCTTTCTAGTGGATAAGCTACACATATATATACATGAATGGAAAATCTGCTCCGAACAAGAAGTACAGATGATTGTTTACGAAATTTTTAATTTTCGCTTACGCTGGAGCTTTAAATTCCCAAAAAAAGAGAAGTACGAAGAAAATGCGACCATGTCACATTATAAAAACTATATTACAAATATAAGAACAGTAAAAAATTAAAAAAAATTAGCTTGCACTAGCGAAGCAGTCGGTAAAGCTACATCTAAAAATGCCACATCCAACGAATGTACATTCCCGTGGCATGATGAGAACGATAATACCCTACAGAGTTGTAACCATAATCTACGATTAATCAGTGGTCGACGATTGTTTTGCAATTTCCACGTCATCCAAGCCCCGCATATTCTGTATCATAATTTTGATCGCAAATGTGTGTTTGAGAGTGGGAATTAACGTGCGTAATGTACCGACAGCCCCGCATACTTTAGAACTCATCACAGCGAGAGGGTCAAGTCCTGAGGCTGCGCGGGATTATTATATTATTTTCGGGAATGACGTTACCATTGTGCGTATTTATATATCAATTCACGCGACCGCATCGCGAATACACGTGATGGAAGAAAAGCTAACGATGCGCGTTAATTGCCGTATGCGATAAAGTTATATATATGTACAGGGTGTCCTGTTGTGAATGGATAATCCTGCAACTGTCGATAGGCCAGATCATGTCCTATTATACGCTGCCATTTCAGTTTAAGGCCTTAGGCCACTCTAAAGGCCGAAAACATACGCTTTTTGAGGATATTTTTTTTTTTCAGAAAAACTGCAAAATAAATCGGGATTACAAAAAAGGGTGTTCATCATACATATCAGTGACTGTATACAATCATTTTTTTATAAGCGATTAATTTCAATATGGCCGCTGTGCAGCGTTTATCACAAAACTGCATTGTTTAAGTTGGCCGGAAACATAACTCAAACAATTCTCAACCGATTCACTTGAAATGTTGAATATATCTTGAAAAATACATCGTCTATGGAAGTACGTACGATTTTTTTTTTATATTGCATAGTTCATTTGTTATTAACGATCTTTTGGCAAATTTTTGGAAAGAGAAAAATTTGCCTAAAAAATTGTCCGATAATTGTTAATAACAAATGAACTATTTTTTCGGCCTCTAGAGTGGCCTAGCGTCTTAATAAGAGTCCCACGGTTTTCGAGATAAAAAACACCTGCGTTTGGTTTTTCGCATGCCATTTCTACAAATGATTACTTTTTTTAGCCGGTTTTTAAAAAAATACTCTTGGTTATTTGTTTTGTCAAGAAAAGTATCGTTTTTAACGTTGAGGAAACTTTATGGAAAAAGATTTGAAAGATCAGAAAAAAGTAGGCGTATATCCATATATATACAAAAATTATCAGGTGCCGCCGCTTTTCCATACGATAAGAACAGAGCGAGAGAGCTGCAGAGAGGGAGAGAGACAGAAATACGAAGAGTGGATCAAACTCATAAAGATCGAATAATTGGGACAAAATAGTGAGAAAACTAAAACTAAAATGCAATTTGCAATTAATCGAAATCAATGAAAACAATTGGAATATAAAGTATTTTGCATTGACAAAAAAAAAGTGAACGAGTTCGAGGGAGAGAAATGACGAACGGAGTTTTTCGAACAATTCTGCACGAATGAGGCTGATTATGGGGCAAGAATAAAGCACGAAGCCTATGTATGAGCGAAGGAATGCGATGGTGATTAATCCAACAGCCGAGCAACATCTTCAGGCTACGTTGCTAGATAACGTGTAAGACTTAAAATACGTGAAAAAAAAAAAATACGTCTAATTTATAGAGCGAACGAGATGAAAATTGCTGAGAGAAAATCTCGCGGTTATGAGATATGGAGCGAAGGAGAATTTCTGTACGAAGGTTGTGTGAAAAAAGGGTGCTTGATGATTAAAGAGGCAAGAAACAACATGGGCTCTTTTTCTAAAAAAGATTTTAACATGAATCGAAAAAAAAAAACATGAAGTGAGATTTGAAAAGCTTCTTTGTAAATAATTAATAGTACGTAGGAGAGTCTGAGGGCTACGGGAAGTAAAAACGGGAGAGGCAGAGAGAGAGAGAGAGAGAGATAAACGTCAATTTTTTTTCATGCAAACGAACATATTTCGTACGCCAAAATCGCGCCAGAGCTTCGGAGCTTATCGCGCGCGATGTTTCGAGATACGATATAATTGCGGGTTACGAGTGTAACACAGGGTAGAAAATGTGGGACCATCGCGCGGTGGTTTGAAAAAAAAACACAAAAAAAAACATACGCGAACGAAAGGGCTCGATTTATTTGGTATGGCAAAAACGAAAGAAAAAAGAACACATTGGAACGAGGGATGAAAAGCGTAGTGAAAGATTGTGAAGAACGTGCAAGCGAGAACTGTAGGCGAGAAAGCAAAACTAAATATAAAAATATGTAAATTAAAAAATTATATATATATATCTACTCAAATATATATGTATAAACTTTTCAATATTCACGAACATTGAATACCCATCGTAAGCATAATCATTTTAGCGTATTTGTTTGAAGACTTTTCAACGAGGTAAAGCGATGTATTGTAAATTAATTTCGATCAATCTAATTGGGCTTGACAAAATTCGCTACTTATCGTGAGAATTTTCATTATTTTAATAATTTTTGAATAAATAAATTTACCTTATTTGTACGTAGTTACTTATTGTAGAATATTTTGGTATTTAAGAAACATTATACTGTAAGGATAATTGCTCTGATGTTTCGATTAATTTCAGTAGACACATGTTGTTTCCTCCTTCTCCTAATTTCCATTCAAATAGTCATCAACATCTTTGGAGTCGAGAACTATTAGTCACAACGAAGATTCTTTGTCTTTCCATTAAGTCGGATTGTGTGGCCGCACAGCCCGGAATAGTGGGACAGTAAAGTAACGGGATGAAAGGTTTGCATACGCAGCTACGAGGCATCGGAGTTTATTTCATGAATATTTCAGCACTCGGCGTTGGCAATAAATAGCGTGCCCCGCAGAATTATATTCCTGAGGTGAAATCCACCCACCAACCCCCTTAACGTGCATCTCGCGATTCAACCCTCCATCACTATATCTATGCAAACCGAAGACCTACACCCGCTAGTCGTATCCCATGCCCGTCCGTATACTAACCCTGCCTAGTGCTCGACACTCGGAAAACGATGGCCAAGCTAGGAATACTAATTGACTCGAAACGAACTACAAACAACGCAGGGTGAATTCCCAAGGCTCCATGCATGCATTCAGTACGATTATTAATGCTATCCTTTTTCTGGCTCTCTTACATCTTCCCTCATCACCGTGAATAGGGTGTCCGAAAAGTCGAGTTAGACCGTCATAAGATCGAAAGATTTCGAAAATTTTGCGAGAAAAGTCCTTATACAAATTTCCCTCCGACGCTCCGTTGCCGAGATATCGTTCAACGAAAATGCTAGCCAATCCTCGGCGTTGCCCGCGCTTCCCCCTCCGCCGAGTTCAACCAATGCAAGTGATAGGGGCGGGGCGCGCTGCTTTACTAGACGCACGGGATTGGCTGTCATTGATACATTGATAACTACGCAACGGTGCTTGGGAGAGAAAAATCGATAAGAACTTTTTTCTTTGGAATTTCACCATCTACATATCCCGCAAAGATTTAATGCGACTTCGGGGACACTCTGATATATACATATAAAAACAGAGCCATTATAGTCCATGTCCCATCCGAGGTTGATATTACACAAGAGCCTAATGAAAAATCGTCGCCTGAAATCTCCGTTTCGGAATAAAAATAGCAGAAGAAGATTGAAGACGAAACGGGTCAATGATGAGTATAACTTATCAGATCGGGCGACGAGTAAAAACAATATATGAAAAAGTAAAAGAAATGTGGGAAATACGAGACGAGTTATAACGCCACCTGTTACTGCTGCACATGGAGACATACCAGTCGCCGGCACGTATCTCGTGATGACCGTCCTTTGTTCCCGTGACAGGAAATAAGAACAAATGGCACAAGAAAATGTGACAAAATGCCAGCGCGACGGGAAAAAAGGAGAGAGCGACCTGTGCAACCATTGGTTTCCCATAATGCTTCACATTATGGAACCGTAATGCTCCACAAATGGATTGACAGAGGAGAGGGTCAACGTAAAATGGACATTTATTGTCCTTGTACTTTGTAGTTTTCAATCATTTTTTCAGAAATATATAAACACTATCGACTGAAAAAAGAATTATTTCTTAATGATATTTTTTGTTACCGATTCTGAAAAAAATTAAAGCTAAAATATAATTTTTTATAAAAAAACAAACATTTTTTACAATGACGAACTAGATTTTCGTTTTTAAGAAAGACATTTTGTTAAAGCCGGGAGATCATTTTTTGGTAGTTTTGAAATCGACAGACGAATGAAACTATACAATTTTTTTCGTACCAGACATTCAATTTATTGCCTCAAATATTCCAAAATACAAGTTGAGCAGGTTTTTATTTGAAAATTCTCCTGAAAAGCAAAACATTTTTGAGAAAAGGTTCTGACAGAGGAAGATTTTTAACCGTTAGAACCAAGGTTCCCTTGCTTATGATTCACTTGAAACTTGGTACTCGAAGATTTTCGAGGGGGTTGATGACGTATCTGAACTCAAAAATTTCGAAGGGCAATGCATTATTTTAGTTGGATGAAATTTGACAAAGGCGAGTTTTTGAGGTCGCTAATTACGGATATAAACTTAAAAATCTGCAATTTCAAATAACAGATTCAAAATGGCGAAAACACATTTCAAAACTTACATAATATAGACAACAATTTTGACTAAGGAGTTTTTGAAGTCGAAACAACACATTTAATATGGCGGACACGAATTCAAAAACTTCCTTAAGGGGGTCAATCCCATGTGACAACTATTTTCTTTCCCCTTTTTTGGGGAATTTTGTTAAATGATCCATTAAAACACACTATTTTCGAATTTTTACTACACATTTATTAACATGTTTACAGTCGCGCAGAATTATATCGAGCAAAAATTACGAGTTCATCAACTTTCAATGAAACATTGAAAAAGTAAAAAGAATGTATTTCGATCCTACAAGATGACTTGAAATTGATAATAACTTTGAAGTGAAATAATTCAAACGCACCTGGCAGAAAAACTGAGGCTCCTCCAGATCCGACAATAAAAATTCCACTTTCTAGGGAACGTGAAATCGAGCCCTTCACTCATTTGCCCCGATATGAGGATTCTCATGCTCGTTAATTTGAGGCTATGCTTCGTTATAATATCTTCCAGTCTAATATACAATTTTATGAACTATATAACGCGAGCTAACCATAAAAAAGCCCCCCCCCCCAACCTTCTCTACGGATAATCACAGCTCCGGTACGGGATAAAAAATCTACATATATAGACTCTCACTGTAGTTTTATGAGCGTCGCGCGCTTCGAATCTTCGAGTAATCCTTGATTCTCGTTCCTGCGAAGAAAATTGACTACACACGAGAAGCGATTTATTTCGAGACGTCAGACTTTCAGGCCTTACCATTTCTATGCTAGCGTCATTTCTGTAACATTTTTTCCCCACCGGAAAAAAAATCCCTTTCCCGATGGTGAAAACATTTATTTTTTATTAAGAGGGGAGACACCTTTAGGCAAGGTAAAAATTGCTGATTTTCATTTTTTTTTTGAGAAAAACATTTTTTCCCAGTTTTGAGACTTAGGGTATGTTTTATTACTAATTTTGGCTCTAATGTAGATGTTATGGTGATGTTGCCAGACGGCGTGACACGTAGCGTCGGCGGGATTAGTCTGAAAAAAACTAACGAAGATTTTTATTTCATTAACACACATACGCAGAATATGAACCAAGAAAAAGTGAGAAATATTTAAAATCGATGAAATGGTACCCTTCGGAACAAAAATCTTGAATTTTCCGAAAAAAAATTGCTACACTTTGCAATAAAATATACTTTTTTTTAGTTCGAAATACATTTAAGGTCATATCTTAGACAATAAGGTTTCCTTAAAAAAAAACTTCATGAAAATCAGCAAAAAATGTCATCGCCTAAAAGTATCCACCCCCCTAAAAAAATCTGCGATATTTCATATGAAATCAGTGAGCTGGAGACTCGCTTATCTTAGACAAATTGTGGATTTTTTTTCAAAATTTTCGTTTGTAATTAAGGTCAAGATTATAGACTATAAAATTATGCAATAAAAAATCGCATCCTCGAAATTTTAAACTTAAGCAGATCTCCTAATTTCATACTTTTCCATTTTCGTGTTATAATGGTCCACTTATTTCGCTTCGCATTTTTGGTAATTTTCGAGTGACCAGCCATTTGCCAGAAGATACTCTTAAATGTTCGAAAAATCTTCAGTTCGAAATGAGATGCACGAAAAGGTGAGAAGGTGCTGCCGACGTTGGTCGAGCATTGTAACTGAGGAGCTAGCGAACAGAACCGGTCTTGTTCATGAATTACTTTTTTACAGAGGATGTCAAAAACCAAAATAACCAAATAGAGATGAGTTAGAATTTTTTAGCTTTAATATATGAAGGCTCTATCAAAATGTAAGCCTGAACTTGCCTTTAGTTTAAGGGGGGATATTCCTTTTTCCTTGCACCTAGGAACCAGAAAAAAGGGTCATTTTTGTGAATTTTTTCAAGGAAAACTTTTTAAAATTTCGGATTGGGGGATTAATTATCTAAAAGTATGTACATTCGAAAATGTGTTTAATTTTCTTTATTAAAAAATATCAAAAATATAAAAGGATGTTATATGATCCTTGGAGCGTCGTAAAAAAATCTGCGTATACGGTACCCACTGACGTTTATTCAAAAATCATCGGAAAAAAAAACCATAAAAATTATTAAATTAGATACTATAATCTAGTACTTGTCACAGCCGATTTTGAAAATATCGATTTATGACAAAATGGCGGACGTTCGAACATAAATAGTGATTTTTGGGCCAAAAATCAGTTATTATTTTGCCTATAAAACAAAAACTATGTAACGGAAAAAAAATCCTATGACAAGTACTAGATAATGGTGTATCGAATAACCACAAAAAAAAGTCAAGGCAATCGGTTCACTGGTTTTCGAGAAATTTTGGGTACCGATTTGAAAAACGTGGTTTTGAGAAAAGCGCGTTTGAAAATTTGGGAATGAATAAATCATGAAATTTCTACGGTCGACATCTTCTACGGTCGACGGAATGTTCGAGGTGTATATCTCCCGTTAATAAAAAAAACACTAACTACCATTTGTTTATTTTTATTTTGGGGAAGTACGTTTTTTAATGAAAATCGTGGACGACTCCGCTTTTGAATGAAAATCTCATAGACAAATCCGTTTATGAAATAAAATAGATTCTTTTAGTCGAATATAAATTTGTTTTTTATTATCAATTTAATAATACTACACAAAGTTTTTCGATTCCAAATGAAAATGCAATGTATTTGTCATCCAGCCACCCATGGAGAAGTCCGTTCCTGCTTGAAAAGGCAGTTTTTAACAAATTTTAATTTTAGAATTTTTTATTTCATATTTAAGTTTAGAATGTTTTATTTTAATTTTAAGTTTTGAATTTTTTATTTTAATTTCAGGTTTAGAGCCGGATTTTATGCAAAATATTGCGGGAGCTAATAAAGGTATACTATAAGAACACGAAAAAAAAAGAAAAGATAATTCACGCAGGTGGACAAGACCGTTTTTGTTCGTCAGCTACTGAACTATATTATAGCTGGCATTGAGCATTGTTGGGTGCTGAATACCGATCGATTCAGGATGAAAATCCGCGTCACCCGCAAAGACCCGGAAGCGCCCCAAACTTCCTCCCTCCGCGGAGATCCCAAATGGCTCAATGCGAGACGGAGGAACGTACGAACCGATGCAAGAAAGGTAAGGATGCAAGAAAGGCAAGGAATAAAACTCGAAGAATGGATACTATACCAGATGGATCAGTGCGCCATGCCCGTGAAAGGTTATGGCTTTTTAACGACAGAGCCGTTAAATTTATGGCCGCTAGGTTTACCACCCAACCCCTCCCCGCCCACCGTCAATCCGCGTTCTGATTTTTTCGCGCTTACATCCTCTTTTCTATAATCGTGAATCAAGTAAACATGTTATTTTATGTTTTTTGTGAAGTGACGAGTAAACATGATTTTTCAAGTACATTATTCGTTAAAATTTTAATATTTTATTTTGATTGAAAAATATTAAGCAAATGTCTGAATTGGTTGAAAAATTATGCGAGAATAAAATTTGTTTCTTGAGCATTTGGTTGAAAAAATGCAACCAAATCATGGCCGAGCGCCACCGAAATTATAGGTGTGAGGAAACTCGTAGTTCTCGGAGTAACCGCTAGAAGCCGCACGCGCGCTCGTTTCTCGTAAGCGTAGCGCGAACTGAAAATATACTCAAACGCCGGAGAAACTCCGCCGGCTGAGATCAAAGTGTAGTATCTGTTCTTATCAGTTGACTATCTGATATTCTGTCCACCATTATCGCGGAAGACCGTTCTAATGCTCACTTTTTATTTGAGATTTAAAACAAATGGAAAAACTTACGTCCCATGGCATATAAAATAAGCACTCATCAATTGTTAACTGAACATGCCATGAAGAAACGCATCGAATTTTGTAACACGATTACGGTAATGTTTGAAGCCGAAGAACTTAATGAGAAATTCATTATTTATTCCGATGAAGCACATTTTTGGATGAATGGGTACGTAAACAAGCGAAATTACCGGTTTTGGGGAACGGAAAATCCCAACATATCGCTAGCGAAGTCCCTTCATCCACAGAAAGTAACGGCATGGGCAGCGATTTCAGTCAAAGGAATTTATTTGCAATTCTTGGAATATACGGTAACAGGAGAGAGTTACAAACAGCTTTTGGAAACGAAATTCTTCCCTTATGCAAAAAAGAGGGGACTGGTTAAAAATGTTTACTTCATGCAAGATGGAGCGACGCCGCACCGGACTCATGAGGTGTTTGAAGCTATTCATCGCGTATATGGGACTCGAGTAATCGGTCTGGGGTACCCTAAATTTCCTCAAGGCGGACTAGAATGGCCTCCATACTCACCGGACCTGAACCCTTGTGATTCTTTCTTGTGGGGTTACATTAAAGATCATTGTTACGCTAAAAACCCCAGCACAGTAGAATAACTGATCGCGGCCATCCAGGAAGTGGGTTCGCGGCATTACGAACGATATGTTGGACACAGTTTTTCACAGTGTTCAAAAGAGAATTGATTTTTGTGCACAATCCAACGGGTCACACTTCGAAAATATCTATCATTAATCACTGTACTTTTTCGTTATTTTTACAAGATGTAATAAATTGACATGAAAAATATTTGACTGGCTTTATTTATGTGCGTTTAAAACTGCAGAGTTTCCTCTATTCAAAGCAATTTGGCTTTTCTGATTCTGTGCACGTGTTTCAAAATGACAGTCGATTAGTTTCAGCAACTTCCTATTGGACACCCTGTAGAATGATTTCAATAGAATATAATTTTATTTAAAGGATAATGTAGATATTCAGAGAATAGAAGAGCTTTTTTAAATAAAATAATATGTTATTTACGTCAATCACATTTTCCAATATTTTATAGTATTGTAACAATTTCATATATCGGTGGCACTTCGCAGCAGCACATTTATTTGGATCAACGAATATATTTTTTTGATTCAATTGGTTTTTTTCTCAGTGCACACAAATTCAAACACACACACACATCTCTCTCTCTTTTTCGCTCTCTCTCTTCTTTCAGTGTTTAGCACCTTTTCGCGGGCACCCTCGAGAAACGAGCTCGCAAAGGAGTAGTAGCTAAGAAAAGAAGAAGAACGAGAGAAGCTCAGGTTCCTTAAGCTTCCTCCGCCTACTGCGCGAACACAGGAGAAGCTTTTACGCTGATACCAGACCCATCTCGGCATCTATGGGCCCCCATACTTTATTTGCATCCTATATACTATCCAACCTCCTCAACCCGTTTCTCCCCTGCTCCATGAGAAGTTGGCGTTCGCCTGCAAGTGGCTTTATACGTCTTCCTCGACCGAAAGCTCGGCGCTCTCGCGGGAGCGAGAGACAGCCAGAAGTGTAAAGTGGCGAAATAAGGTGAGTTGGTTTCTTTTTCGCTTTCTTTCTCCGTTTTAACGAAGCACTAATGTAGGATGACTCAAGAGTCGGATGATGCACCCTTACGCCACCTACCGTCTGACATCTACTGAAATTTCATCCCTTGTCTTCCGTGCAAGCTCTCTCATTTAGACCAAGATTCTTTCGTTCGACGAAAGAGCTTCCGGAATTCGATGAAAGGTTTGATGAAATCGATTAAATGAATTGTTGTGATCGGTTCTACTTGAATTTACTAAAAATGTCGTAAAGCCAATGTTAAAAAAAATTTGATTCTACCATGAGAATCGGAGAAAAGTTTATGGTATTTACGATAAACGCCTATGGTGATCAAATCATTTACCTCAGAATACTCCAAAAACTATCCGGAATAATCGAATTAAATACCTCGAATAAACTAAGCAGAAATGTTTGTCAAATAAAAAAACCTTTTTATCAGGCCTTTTCCTGAAACGAATTATTGCACAATAATCACAATCATTTTACTTGGAAGTATTTAAAATAAACGGGGCAAATATAAATACTTCGCATCTGTTTTTATTAGTTGAATTTTGTCAAATAAATAAGAACATATTCATCGTAGTCGAATAAATTGACGGCACTTTTTTTTGAACAGCAGGTATTATACAGTGGAATGCAACGGTAAAGGTGCAATCGCAAGAATGGAAATATTTTCTTTATTCATTTATTTAGTTCGATAAAAACAGCACGTTCGAATGCATCCGGGTAATTATAATCCGCTGGTATTGCTATTCATTTATTGTTACGTGAACCCGGTGCCAATTAATTATTTATGCGCCAGCAGGTTATTAATACATGTAAAATTGGAATTCGCTACCGAGCGTAAAGTTCATTGTTTATTTAGCGAACCTTTCATCCGGGCATATGAGTGGGACAATGTAAAGGGGGAGCTTTCCACAGTCCCGAAATAATTGTTGTTCCGTGCGATCACTGATTATTCATGGGAATTTTCAGTCCGTCCGGAAACGAATATTATACCAGGGAAACCTATTTGAAAAAATGCACATCCGAACGTGCTCGATGATTGATGGTTTGTTTGATGCTGTCCCGACGAAGCTTCCGTGTGTACAGAATATAATTTTTTTTAATTGAACGTTTCCCATGCGAAGGCATTGAACATTTTATTTCGAAAAAACTAATAGAGAAAATGGAAGATTTCAATGCTACTTTCTCATCATTTTACTGTTAATTTCACTTTTCTTAATTTTTGAAAACTCCATTTGAATCTTTGAAAGATATTATCAATACACATTGTTTAAAAAAAATGCGAAATGTTCATTATACATAATGGACATGTGCGTTTCATCCTTTAAAAATCGAGTTCGGCAGATATAAAAAAATACGTGTCGCCTTTTTTTTTATCCATTCCACAGGCATGCCAAATTTCATCGAAATCCGAGAGATCGACCTCGCAACCTTTCCTTGTAAGAAAGGATTTTTCGAAATTCAACCCTTAAAGGTAGAAAAAGGGTGGCGAAGTTTGTATGGAAGGTATAAATAACTACTCGGCGGATTTACTTTAAATTTGGTATTCATGCTTCTTGATACAATTAATGAAACACGTATTTCAACGTTTTTATAAATTCAACCCCTAAGGGGAGACCGAGGGTGGCAAAGTTTGCATGTAAAATACAAACTGGCCAGAAGATTTACTTGAAACTTAGTATTAAAGCTCTTCAACACAATTAATAAAACACGTATTTTAGCGTTTTTCGAAATTCAACCCTTAAGGGTAAAAAAAAGGGGGCAAAGTTTTAATGGAAATTAAAAAAAAATCTCGTCGGATCGACTTGAAATTTGGTACTTGTGCTTCTTGACACAATTAATGAAACACGTATTTCATCGTTTTTATAAATTCAACCCCTAAGGGGAGCAAGAGGGTGGCAAAGTTCGTATGACAAATAAACAAAATCCGGTCAGATTTATTTGAAACTTCGTATTAAAGCACTTCAACATAATTGATAAAACACGTATTTCAGCGTTTTTCGAAATTCAACCCCTAATCGAAAGAGGGTGGCAAAGTTTGTACGGAAAATTTAAAAAATCGGGTCATATTTACTTGAAACTTTGTATTACTGCTCCCGGCCACAATTAATGAAATTTTAGCGTTTTTGGAAATTCAATCCTTAAGGGGAAAAGCAAAGTTTGTACGCTGAAAGAAATATCTGTTCAGATTTACTTGAAACTTAGTATTAATGCTCTTCAACACTATTCTACGCGTTTCTTAATGAAACATTTCAGGAGCATATTTCATTATGGTTGCAAAAAAATGCGTGCAATCTGCCGGATTTAGTCGATCCGAAAAAATCATCTCGCCCAGTGCAATGTTACAGAAACTTTGTTTTGCGTTTTCTGCGTTCAGTAAAGTTCCCGTAGAGCTCCTGTAACAGCGCCACGAGTACAAAACTCGAGGCAAGTTATTATCCGACTTTCCGTGAATAATTGTGCAGCGGGTTTAGCAAAGTAATTGGCTTTTAACTCAATCCGTAGTAGAACAATCCGATGTAACACGAGCCGTTTGCGATGCAAAAGTTTGATCTTCCTCCTGAGTAGGCAGAGAGAAATATTGAGGGTCCAGCGCGATATCTTGCTTCAATTTGCAGTTGAGGCAAGTTAGTATTTCGTATGAAACGTGTCCTAACACTGTTATAGTCGATCAAGCGGACCGAGTTAATAGTCGACGAGGTCGAGGAAACGATCAACTAGTAGACATTATGACTTTAGAATCGATCAAGTGCAATTTTAGTTGGAATTTCCACAATTCGGTCAGCCAATTATTATTTTTCCATTTTCACTGCACTTGAAACATCGAATTCACCCTCACCAAAATGGCACGAATTTATACGTAAATTACTTTTATTATATTTTTTCGTTAAAAAGAAATGTTTAATTTTTGTTTATTATAAATATTTTTTTCATACATTTTTTTATTCGTGAAATAGAAAGTTTCACATTTGCTTCATGAAAATAGAGCGAAGGGGGCTCGATGTATGATGATGGAGATCATCCCTCGCAACGAATGATTTTGTTTTTCATTTCGCTCTCGCGTCGCGTAAAATCAGGTTACCTATTATAAAATTTAAATTGAGCCTCGGGATTAATACCATTCAGCTCGGCGCCGCAGCGACGAATAATGGGGATCCTTTGATATCACTGATGTTCAAGTATATTCGCTAATAACGCTTCGAGTATCTTTCTCTTGCTTTACCTTACAATACAATGTGATTTCACTCTACAATAGAAATAGTGGAGTACCGGGATCATAATTTATTCCGAAAGAGGATCCTCCTATCAGTCATTGGAGTTTGCAGAGAGCTGATAAAAACGTCCAAGATACGTCTGGATAAATAAAGGAGATAGAGGGGCATAGACGTAGATAAAAGGGAGAAAAAGGTATAAGAGTTTTCCTGATCCAGCCTGATCTCAAATCTCAATGTAACGCTATGCTCGACTTCTAACTATAGAATTTCCTTCGAATCCTTCTCTCTCCCTCTGTATTTTCCTTTCAGCTCGAAGACTCAATCCCGTTCGGTTAAAAATTGAAATGCCAATTTAGCTTGGGTAACGCCAAACCCCATTTTCCGGACGACCAAGTCGATCTTGTCACCAGCCAAGATCGTGTCATGCCTGACGAAATATTCCTTTGACGTGGAAAGACGAAACGAAAATACTTTTCTCTCAAAGTGATCGAATGCTGAGTGGTAACATTTTTTGTCAACGCTTGTCCGTTCTTCTATTTCATAATTAGGGTTAATTGTTTCATCGTATCATATTCTTCATCCAAGTTCAAATGGGGTGATGATAACTAGAAAGGATGGATGGATGGATTACATTTTCAATGCCATGAGATAGTTGCACTTTTTACAATATCTGTAGATTTTTTAATTTGCAATCTCGGTTCTTCGGTAACGTCAATCTCTCGTTCTTGGCTGGCACCCATTCCAAAAATATGTCAGCTGGTATTGTAAATATTTAAACAACAATAATTTTGTGTATTTTCATAAAAAAATTATTGTATTATGCACACAATAAATTATAATATATACTACATTATGAATCGGCGTTTTCGGTATTTGTTGTTTAAATATAGTATATGGTACGTAAGTTACAGAAATGCCAAATTCCTAACTAGTTTAGTTTTTGTACTAATTAATATTGTATCATCCTACAGTAGCATTTGTTTTTGTGAAAATGATAAATTCCTTCATTTTAATACCAACATATTCGCCATATTAAAGAAAAACTCATCGACAAAAATTGTTGGCAGAATTCAAATTCCCGAAAATGTCTGTCATTTTTTACTGTTTTATCCCTAAGTCTTTGGCAAATATAACTTGCAGGTATATTTTTGAATGAAGGTCGATGTTCCACTTTGTAGGGAGATATAGCAAAAATATATATCGTTTAATATTGACCAATTATTTTTCTCCTTGTACTTCTTCCTCCCATACTTTATATCGAAATAAAAGGTTCCTACATAGGGATAAATTCTGCTGGTTAAAAAAAAAGAAATCTTCCTAATGACACTTGCCTAATTTGAATAATCGTTTCGATTTTTTTTTTGTATTTATACTCTATTGGAAAATTCAGTAATAGTTTTTCGAAACATTCCTATAATAACAATAATAATATTCACCAGAAATCCAACAAATTTCGAAATCCAACAAGTTTCGAAAATTCTTATGATTCGGAGAAAAATGTTTAATAATCGTTCGTGTTCATGACCAGAGAACGTTTTTTTCAATCTCTACTCCAGAGAAGTTCTTGATAAGAGCTTCGAGTTCGACTCAACAATAATAATAATGTATATGTGCAAGCAGCGGAAAGGAAGTACGCTCGATATAATATTGCACCAGGTGACTCGAGAGACAGCATTCAGCCGACGAGAAATAGAGTGCGTGCGGAATAAGAGGAAGCGAAAGCGAGAGACGAAGACAGCAGAGTAGCGACCATCGCCATATAACTGCTGTCAAATTATTCAACGAACGATTGCAATGCTGTATAATATTGCCGTACCTTCGCGTTGACGGTACCGTATTATGTCAGCCGTGTGCTAAGTCCTTGCACCCTCCTTTCTTCGTCAAAGGAAATGAATTTAGACGTGCCTTAATGCAATGTCGTCGGTAGGCTTTTCTCGTTCACTTTTTACTCTTGTCCTCTACTCAGCTATCCATTAATGCAGAATGGCTTGTGCACTCGGAACATCGGTATAGCAATTTTGAAAAATCCCTTTTTGAACTGAAATTCCCCCATGGAAATTTATATACGCAAAAATATACTGCAAATTTATTATATTAATAATTTAAGGGGGGATTGTCTTTTTTTTCGCAAAATTTACCGCTTTTTGGGAATTTTTTTGTGAAGAAAGTATACAACGGAAAACTTGTGAAACTTGGCATATAGTTTTATTGATCTGTTTACTACATACAAAAACATTTTTAAACAATTTCATAAAAAAATCCCCCCTTAAACGCGTTTTTCTCGAAACAGCTTTTTCACAACTGGTGTGCACGATTTCTCAAAAACTATTCAACCGATTGCCTTCAAATTTGGACAGAATGCTCAGCAGACATCCTTTTATCGTTTGATGAAGCAAAAAAGCAATACGTTTAATAGTTTTTTATTTATAACAAAAAATCGATCAATTTTTTTCGAAAAATCGATACTTCAAGTTCAAAACGTCACCAAATCGTCAATTTTTTTTTCCCTTCATCGAACGATTGCTATATGTGTCTAAAGTAAAATGCTTTTTGGGTTTTTGTTGCAGGATGAACGTGAAGGCTGTAATCGTGCACACCATCAAAAAAGGACCATCGCGCGTCGAGGGGGGTGGGAGGCGGATTTTTTGATGAAATTGTTTAAAAAATTTTTTGTATGTAGTAAACAGATCAATAAAACTATATGCCAAGTTTCACAAGTTTTCCGTTGTATACTTTCTTCACAAAAAAATTCCCAAAAAGCGGTAAATTTTGCGAAAAAAAAGACAATCCCCCCTTAATATATGCCATATATTGAAAATATATGTCGCATATATGTGCCAAATTCTAATTTTCGTAACGTTTTTATATATGAGATGTATACGCGTGGTATTACTGTATATCAATGTATCATATATCAATGATATATGTAGCATTTACCCTGCATATACACCACGTATATTTAGCATATATGTTGCATACACACTGCATACATACCACATATATACTGCATAAATGGTACATATATGCCACATACATACGGATATGCGGAGCATATCTGTATATAGTTGTTATATGTAATAGTGTACTTTAACTATAAGTTAAGTTTTTTTGAGTTTAAGGGGTTACCCCCACTTGCGATTTTGGAAAAATCGATTTTTTTTATTGCATTTTTTTGAAGTATAAGTATCTGAGAATATGTCCTGAAAATTTCAAGTTGATCCGAACAAAATTGACTGAGATATGAGCGTTGAAAGAGAAGAATCCGCGTTGAAAGAGCGTTGAAAGAGAAACTTTAAACGCGTTTTTCACAAAATGGCATTTCCGAAGTCGGTGACCAAGATTACTCGAACACTGATGAACCGATCTTCTTGAAATTTTGCAGGCTTATTTAATACATAAAAATGTAGTCTTTAATCGTTCGATTTTTTTTTCGAAAAAAATGACCGTTTTATAGCCAAAAAACGGCCATTTTTTTCGTTAAAATCGAACCATTAACTTTGACTGTCCGCCATTTTGTGAAAAATGAATATTTTTTTAAATCCTTCGATTAAAGACTAGTTTATACTTATATTTGACTAAATCCATCCGCATTTTTTTTTTCAGGTGATCCACTTCGCCGCAATGTTGGTCACCGCAAACCGTGTATATAAAAACATCATTTCATTGACGGCCATTTGCCGCTAAACAATGTAATATTTTTCAATAAAAAAATTACTGAAAGTTCTTCAAGATGTGTTCTTTAAAATGGTATATTGATCGATTAAAAAAGTTTTGTAGTTTTCTTTAAAAAAAATTCATGAAAAAGGCCTGTTTTGCGCTACAACTGGGGGTAACGCCTTAATACTCACATTTCTGAACCAGCTCGAATTGCACATTACCCTCAACCCTTCATCGCTTTTAGCAGTTGCTGCGTTGGAAAGTGATGGCGGGCCGCATAAATCGCTGGAAATCAATTCACGAAAATCGTAAAACTGACTTTCACTATTTTTTATCCTGCCACTTTCCGACGAGCTCATTCGTCGTGCTCCCTCGAAATATCGCTTTTTATCTCCCTGTTACATCCCTTTACTCATCCGTTCTCTCGCTTTGAGTCTTCTCATATCCAATGCACCTGCTTCTTTTAGTCTCTCCCGTGGGAATTCAGGATCTGCGGTCGCTCCTCACGAGGCCAAGACTCGAAAAAAAATGAACGAACCTCTCCCATGCATCGCAAAGTGCTGAGTGAAGAACAGAAATCTGAAAACCACCCGGTATTTCCCGTCGTTCCTTCTTTATTTTCACTGGTTTTCCTCGTGACGAGAAATTTTTCTACCACGTACCTCGCCCCTAGCGTATTATCTATACTGATGTAAAACATATATCGAAGACGTCATGAACAATGCTTCGAAGTCATAATAATAACCAAACGCGGTTAACCAATTTTTTGAACGAATATTATTCAACAAATAATCAGAAAACGCTTATTTTCGTCATATATTCTCTTAAGGTCGGAGCCTGAATTAGAAGGTCCAAAAATCGGTTTTTTTTCATTGCTTAAATCCATAGGTAAACTATCCAAGCATATATTTACAAAGTTACAGAGACTAATTGTAAATATTTTCGAAGAGAGAAAGCGAAAAGCAGAGAAGCAATTGATATTTGATATTCATATTTTCTCCTATTGGAAACTTTGAAGCGCGTTTTCTCTAGTTTTCATTTTCACGATTCTTCCAAATTGGCGGGCGTGATAGCAAAAAAACTAAGTAACCTATCGAATTAAACCAAAGTTTATTTTCTTCAGTATAAAAATGTCTTCTAAATGAACTAAAAATGCCGTTGAAAAAGTCTTTTTACATTATTTTTGTAGCACGTTAAAATGTTTTTTGTAACACACTTTTTTTTTCAAACCTGAGAAAAGTTATAATTTCACGATTATTTCAACTTTTTCTTAGATCACCCAGGAGAAAAATATACGATAATTGAAAACTTTATTGGTTTTTTTGTTTCAGTCAAGAATTACGAGCTGCATCTTTCCCGCCGATTGGGAGGGAACCCCTCGTTATTATTAATTTTTCAAGGCGAGACAAGCAGGTGCGCCCGCCTTTGAAAATTAATAAAAATTCAGGGGTTGATTTTGGGACACCGTGTATGAAAAAAAAATTATTTTGAAGATAATTTTTCAATATATAGAAAATATTTTTTCATCATAATTTTAAAATATAAGCCTTGATACGTTACAATCTTGATAACCAACCTCAACATATGTTCGGGTGTGACAGCTGTTTTTTTCACTTTTTTGGATTTTTTTATGAACCATTAAGGGCTTACGTGGGTTTGAAAATTTTTCAAATTCCATTTTTATTTTACAGTCAATCGGAGTAAAAGTCTAGAAGAGAGAGAGAGAGAGCCTTTGGGAATTCGCCCCGTTGGGAAAGACCGGCCGGAAGCGACGCAGGTAATCGCATTTTTCTCAAAATACTATTTTTTAAATCGGTGGACACGATTTTTCAAAAACGAATACACCGATCTAATCGAAATTTTCCACACTTCTTCAAAATCGCATTGACTAGTGAGCGAACGAACGTTTTTTTTTTCGATCACAACTTATTTTACAAGGCTATACGTAGTGTAATTTATACCACAAATTGAACTATTTTGCATACAACTCTGCCAAAAATGCAAATTACAATTGAAAAAAAAATACTTTGTTCAATCACGAGCTATACTTATCTACTAACAAAAAAAATGGTTTTTTATTTTCAGTGGAAGATTTTTTTTTTAATATTGTTGAAATGTTGCTCATTTATGTGCTTAAAATTTTGAATAAAATAATTGATACATCATATTTTCTGCAAACTAGAGAAAATATGCTTTTTTAGTTTCAAAGTCCACGTAACTCTTTGAAACACACTATCTTTGAATTTTTACCACATATTTATTAATATTTTTACAGTCACTTAGAATTTTATCAAACAAAAATAACGAGGTGCTCAGAAAATCCGAAGTTGTTGCTCATCTGAAATAAAAAAAAGAACAAACGGCATGTTAATTTGTAGACCTGAGGCTATCGCCGGAATTAGAGTAAAGGAAAAATTCGAAAATCGAATTTTTAGCATCGTTTTAAAAGTTAAGTTCCAAGTTTCGTCATTTTTTCGACTTTTTCAGTTGAAACAAAATTTAAAGAAAAAGAACTATCGAGTTTTTCGTAAAACCGCTGACGATTCTTAAATTTATTTCAATCAATACGCAGTCTACTTCCAGTCTCTCGGAATGTTTTCACTGAATAATTATAATGTGACGTGAAAATGCGTTCTCCTCGTTTAAGGCGTTACCCCCACTTGTAGCGCAAAAAAAGGCCTTTTTCATGAATTTTTTTAAAGAAAACTACAAAACTTTTTCAATCGATCAATATACCATCTTAAAGAACACATCTTGAAGAACTTTCGGTAATTTTTTTATTGAACAATATTACATTGTTTAGTGGCAAATGGCCGTCAATGAAATAATGTTTTTATATACACGGTTTGCGGTGACCAACATTGCGGCGAAGTGGATCATCTGAAGAAAAAAATGCGGATGGATTTCGTCAAATATAAGTATAAACTAGTCTTTAATCGAAGGATTTTAAAAAATATTCATTTTTCACAAAATGGCGGACAGTCAAAGTTAATGGTTCGATTTTAACGAAAAAAAAAACGGCCGTTTTTTGGCTATAAAACGGCCATTTTTTTCGAAAAAAAAATCGAACGATTAAAGACTACATTTTTATGTATTAAATAAGCCTGCAAAATTTCAAGAAGATCGGTTCATCAGTGTTCGAGTAATCTTGGTCACCGACTTCAGAAATGCCATTTTGAGAAAAACGCGTTTAAAGTTTCTCTTTCAACGCTCATATCTCAGTCAATTTTGTTCGGATCGACGTGAAATTTCCAGGACATATTCTCAGATACGTATACTTCAAAAAAATGCAATAAAAAAATCGATTTTTTCAAAATCGCAAGTGGGGGTAACCCCTTAATCTTGCAAGCAGAAAAGTAACAATTGAGAAATTCAATCCAACAACGTTTACGTTTCAAATGTCGTCGTATTTCTCATTCGTGAGTTTCCCTATTGACGATAAAGAAAAGAGGCAATACGAATGACAATCAACAAAATGTAATACCTATATCAATCAATAATCCATCTCGAAGGAGATTTTGAATATGTAGATCATCAAATATATAAAACAAAAAAAAACACATTACAACATCGTGTACTTGACACGATTCTCATATTTTTCAACCGGTCCAATATTACTTTGAGCATTAATGTGAAATAATAACATGAAATAATCAAAATTCTGAGCACAGAATTTTCAAAATATTGCTTTTCCCCATTTTTTCCCATGGATGTACATTCGACTCGATTTTAATTTAGTAGAAGGCCATTTTATTTAAAGTACGAAGTTACCAGTTTGTGTGAATTTAAATAGAAACAGTAAATGGTTCCATTTAAATAAATTGTTCGACATATAGAAACGACTATTTTCCTTACGCGAATCCCTGCCATGATGTGAATGGTTTCCATTCCATCGTACGTTTTTTTTTACAGCTTTCGTATTTATCCTGCACCTTCTCGTCGCTTCGCTATTCTTTACCTTGACAGCACAATCGTTCGTCGTTCGTGCGCGAGGCAGAAGCAGCGATATGGGAGAGGGATAAATAGGAGGGCGTAAGAAAGGAGGGACATAAAGAGCTCACGAGGGAAACTACCAACGTGTTCTCACCCTGATCATATTATGATTTAAACAGAATTATTCAATACATTGAAACTTTTCTGAATAAGAGGTACTTTCGTATGAACCACATTAGGGTTGAGCCTCGGGAAGATGGCGACAGCGAAGGAAATTTTCATCGTCACGAGAATGGAACTTGTTCTTTCGATAGCGAACACCTCGATTTTAAGGGGTTAAGCCACAGTAACGAGTATAAAATCATGAGCGAATTCAACAATTTTTTTCGTATGAAAAAGTGATTCACTCATAAAAATTGATTACACATTTATTTAGTATGAATATCAAGTGGTCAGAATTTTTTTTTCGATGTACAACAAAAACAAAAATTCTCGTCAATCGGAATTGAAAAAATATTGTTTATTCAAAAGTTGTAGGTATTTGAATGAATTTTCAGTGAAAATTTCGTATAAAACTGCTTATAATATTAAAAGTTTTCGATTAATCAGAAATTCCGTACGTACTTCTCTGCGAAATGCAATTAGGAACATGACTTTCAAATTTGAAATAAATCGAGTGAAAATGGTTGAAGCTATTTGTCACACCAATTGGAAAAAAGCTGTTTCGAGAAAAACGCGTTCAAAATTTTAGGTACTCTATGGCCGTGCCAGAGGTGGGCTTACGTTATAAGCTCAAAGTCGGTGAAAAAAAATGTCTTGCTATAAATCGAATAGTAACTTATTCCTATCATGATAAAGCACCGTTTTAGCGAAAAAAAATCGATTTTTTAAATATTCTACTGTGGCCTTACCCCTTAAGGTAAAACGAGCGGATAATGGGTTTTTAAATTGCAACTTTTAACACTGCAGGGTCCGCATTGAAATTTGGACAGAATAATTTTCGGTCAAAAATATTTGTGCCCCCAAAATAAAAAGAGTTATGGCAACACCGCATCGTCCCACGCATCCAATGACGTACGTTTGCGCAGCATATATAAAATAATACTGCAACACAAATTTTTGTTTGGAAGTAATTTTTCATCGAACAGTTTTCAATTGGTTACGAA
The DNA here is from genome assembly GCA_963210295.1 of Ophion ellenae. NCBI lineage: Eukaryota > Metazoa > Arthropoda > Insecta > Hymenoptera > Ichneumonidae > Ophion > Ophion ellenae. Next base: position 604,801 of record OY723397.1, on the reverse strand, counting down.
TTAACCAACACTTTTATTTGTTAATGAAAATAACATAACCAATGTAAAATATTAATATTTATAACGCAAATATATTTTTTTTATGATAAAAGTTTTTAACATTAGGAACACGATAGTAATTTTTTTGTCTCGAAATATTGAACAATACTGTTCTGCGGTGTTGCCTTGTGTCTTCTTATTATTGGGGACACATTTTTTTTACGGACAATTATTCCGTCTTTAGTGAACGTTTTTAGCAAAACTGAATAGTAAAGGTAATCCATACTTTTTTCACTCTTTCCCTAACTAGTTTGCTATCTAAAAATAATTTGTTTCCAAATTTATAAACACAATAGAATGGTACGACGAATAAAAGATCTCGCTCTAGACCAGACTACTGCCTTAAGGAGGTGATTCCATGTGACAGGTCCAGATAACCGAAAAAAAAAATTTCGCACGAATTGCAAAAAATGTTCGCGTGGGGTGTAGGTCCAAAAAGCACATAACGCCAATTAATTTGGAATTTCGTGTACCCATGTATTTTGACTCGCTGATCACGAATATGATGGTGAAAGTACCCGCAAATTTAATTTTCAACGTCAAAACTCGCAAATCTGATTTTTTAAACGTTTTTCTATTTTATTTAAATAAATGTTGATGATAGAGAAAAATCTTTTCCACAAAAGTTATAGCGTATAAAAATATTGATATTTTATGTTCTGTCAAGTTTTTGTCTAAAAACCATCATGTTTCGAGAAAAATGGGATAATGCACCAATAAGTACATTTTGCTCCATTAGTTGCGATATTATCCACTTACGCACTCAATCGCGGGAAGGTTGAAGTTTAGTCTTTGAAGTGCATGTTTATTTTTGGCTTTTTTTGTATTTTATTTGATTTTTTTTCGACTCTTGTTTGGGTTTGTTTGGTTGTAAAGACTAAACTGCACTTCTAAGACTAAGATCCAACCTTCGCGCGGTAAAGTCCATAAGTAGATAATATGGAAACTAATGACGTTTAGCTACATGTGCTTATTGGAACATTATCCCATTTTTCTCGAAACAGAAAGGTTTTAGATAAAACTTGTATAGAACATAAAAGATCAATCTTTTTATAGGCTACACCTTTTGTAGGAAACATTTTTCTCTATCATCAACATTTAGTAAAAAAGAAATAGAAAAACTTCGAAAAAACCAGTCTTTGTGAGTTTTGACGTTGAAAATCAAATTTGCGGGTATTTTGACTACATTCTTTGACCCATTAGAAGTGGAATATCCGGATAATATTTTCCTCTAAATCTTGAAGTGTTTCCCTTTCAAACTTCCTTACCTTTTCGCACTTATCGCCACGGCGGTCCTCGAAAAAGTTGAGGCGGCAAACCAGTTTTGGAGTACGTTTTTATAGTGATTTTTTTTACAAGGAATGAATGAATAATATTTATTCAAACATGGGAAATATTTTATAGATATTTTCAAACAACTGTTTAAATTTTTTCGAAGCATATCCTCTGAAAATGTGGAACATATAACCTGTCGCCCATCAGACTTTGCTGCTTGTGTACTCTGCAGGCCACAGTTTTCGTCTGAAATCAATACGGTTTGAACATCACTTTAAGGACATGTGTTTTTTCTATATGAACCTAACTCTGACCGAAAAAATCCAAAATTGCATTTTTTGAGGTGTTTGAACAAGGGGGTATAATTTTGCCATTATTTGATAATCTTTTGTGCTATAAAAAATATCCTTTAAACAATGATATTGCCCCAAATTGAGGTTCACATGGAGCGTAATTATATAAAGAAACTAACTATCACTTTATAAATTGTAGGTTAGGAATTTCTTAAGCTAGAGTGTACACAAATTGAAGAAAAATCTTATCGAGAAAAACGCGTTTGAAAAAAATAACCGGAAACAAAAAATCAGGGTGGTAATGAATTATTTATACTACTTTGGGACAATATTCTTGAACAGTTTTACCAACAATTCATAAAATAAATCTATTTTTTTAGTCTTCTAAACTGATTACCCGCCTTAAAACTCGGCGTCCGTTAGGTTCAGCAATAATCTACGTTGTTAAATCCACACGCCCGCGCAATTCAACGTGCTACGTTTCCAAGATTGCCCATTGGGTTACTCGGCATAAAAGAATTTACCGCTCCGAAACTGGCAGAGGGGTCCAGCGGCAATGTGCCTCATACACGGGGACACGAAATGACGAATCTACAAGCGCGCAAAACCCAGTGACGTGAAGCGTGACATACCGCCGTGAGTAACACAAGCCACAAAAACGTATAGCTCGGCGACGAGTTACGTGGAGCAAGTGGTATTTTCGTAATATTACGAAAATCTTGGGGGGTGGCCTGCATGAGAACAAAAAAAAAGTATAAAGGAACGCTTGAGCCATATGCAGTTGCGATCGATGTGGCACTGGGGTGATCGTTGAGCAAGAACGTCAAAGTGGTGGAAAAGCCAGAGGCATCCCGAAGAGGTATGGTGATTTTTCCTCGGTAGAGACACTGCCAGTCTAGAGTCCGGAAAAACGGTGAATTTCAACATTTTTTTATGGATACGCAGTTGATGAAAAAAAAAATCCATTTGGTGGCTTTTGTCTATACATGAGGCATTCCACGTCACTTCAGCCGGTAAAAAAAAATCCACAAATAATTTTGAAAAATCGAGTTACTTTATTGATAAATATTAACCGCGTGTCGACATTTTTTTTAAATTTCTGACGTTTTTTCTCGTTGATTACCATTTTTTAATACTTTTCCATTCAAAGGGCCGTATCTTTGGCAGGATTTGACGTATTTACATTCGTAAAAAACGAAAATGTGCGTCTTTTTCTAGCCTTCCAGAAAAAAATTAATTTAGATTTCATTGAGCAAGTCAAACGTCCGTCTCAGGGCAAAATATGCAAAAACATTGTTTTTCTCGAGGAAAGACACTCGTTATTTTATTTTTAAGAATTTCCCCGAATTCCTTCAAATATATTTACTAATTTTCTCACGAAATTTCGTAACAAAATATCCTGCGGCCGAATGGAAAATATTTTAATGGCATTTTATTGATACTAAAAAAGAGCCTCAGTGCCACTTTCGAATATATAATTTTTTAATAAAATATGCTTTTTTTCAGGTGCAGAGTCTAAAGAAAACTCTCAGCACCGAATTAGACGACCATTATTACATTAATTTATTTATATTTATTGCATAGCTCTCCGACACTGGGAGATCATGTAGCCAAAAAATTGAATGGTTTCGAACAGCAACACGAGTCTTTCGAATGATCAGGAAATAAATCTCCTGACATCGGCTGCGGTTATGCAGCAAGACTCGCAACGTCCCACATGCCGTTACGATCGAAAGTTGAGCGAAAGGGCTGCGACATGGGCAGACTGAAAATTTGCATCATCGAGACACGGAGTTTTCATGCCCCAGTACCGCTGGATAAACAACCCCAATGTGGCATGCAAGTGCACTCAATAATGACCGTTCAACTTTGTCATTTTTATTCGGCAAATCTACACGCAGAAATTCGATTATTGTGGAATACAAAAATCTACTGCAATGTCCAAGTAGTATTATTATTTGTCATATTCGAATTCAATGGTAGTTTGATGTTTAATTATTGCAAAATAAAGGTGTCTGAAAAGTGCCACTGATCGAAAATAAAGAGAGCAACTAATTAATCCGCGGCGCCCATTTAGTGTCAAATACAATGACGAGGAGTTAGGAAAAATCTTACTCCACCCATTTGTTGTTAAAGAAAATAGAAATGAGGGGAAATGTGACATTGTCGATTTATTGTCAAATAAATTATCGATGAGTTAGGTAAAATAAGGTAAAGGTGAGGGTAAAGAAAAGGTAAAATGTGACATTAGGTACCCATTCATGATCAAATGCAAGAACGATAAATTAGGTAAAATATTACTTAACCTATTTGTTGTTGAACAAAATAAAAGTGAGTAAGGTAGAATGTGGCATTACTCGTTTGTTGTTAAATAAAATAACGATCAATTAGGTAAATTCTCCCTTTACCCGCTTATTGTTATACAAAGTAGATGTAAGCGTGGTCAAATGTGACATCACCCATTTATTGTTGAATGAAATAACGAAAAATTAGGTAAAATATCACATCATCCATTTGTTGCTAAATACACTCAAGTGAAATTAGGCTCAATATTAAATTTCAAACTTATTGTTGAACAAAATAAAGACAAATGATGTTAAATATCGAAGAGTCACGCTCGGGACGTGTGTGCTCTAAATCTGACATGTGTCTACACAGGATAAAGTGAACCGAGCCAAGGATAGTCACAGCAGCCACACCATATTGGATCATCGTCTATGCACACATGCGCGCACGCAGTCACACAGGCTCGCGTAATGTGGGAAGAGATACAGCAACAGCGGTAAGAAGTCGTCCCTTTCGCGTTTATGGAAAGGAGCCAAATCTTCGGTGCTAGGGATGGGAGAGAGGACACCCGCCGTGCACGAAGAATTATGGATGTGGTGCCTGGCGGCTGGATCAGAGGATCCTTTACCCGCGCGAACTTGCGCAACCTATCTCTCACCCTCCGCCCCTCGGCTCTCGGTTCTTCGCCCTCAGATTCTCTCTTTGTTCGCCTTCTCTCTGTCAATCTCGCTCTTTCTCCCGCTTTTTGTCGTCTGTCCCGGTCCCTCTCTTTCCAATTGCATCTTCCCTTTCCCGTCTCGCTCGCTACCACCCTTTGCCTCGTGCCCTCTGCTTCCTTTCTGCTTTCGTTATCTTCGTTTTTTCTGTTATTGCTTTCCTCTGTCCTCTCATACTCATTTCGTCGGCCCTGTTCGCCATCTCTACCCGCTCTGTTACTCACCGTTCGTTTGTCTCTCTTTTCTCTCCCTGTCCCTTCCTTACCGGCTTTCTCCCGTCCTTGGTCGTCCTCAACCACAATCTCAGCCTCAGCCTCAGCATCTGCCTCAGCCTCAGCCTCTGCCTCAGCCTCAGCCTCAGCCTCTGCCTCAGCCTCAGCCTCTGCCTCTGCCTCAGCCTCAGCCTCTGCCTCAGCCTCAGCCTCTGCCTCTGCCTCAGCCTCAGCCTCTGCCTCAGCCTCAGCCTCTGCCTCAGCCTCAGCATCTGCCTCAGCCTCAGCCTCTGCCTCTGCCTCAGCCTCAGCCTCAGCCTCAGCCTCAGCCTCTGCCTCTGCCTCAGCCTCAGCCTCAGCCTCAGCCTCAGCATCTGCCTCAGCCTCAGCCTCAGCCTCTCTCTCTCTCTCTCTCTCTCTCTCTCTCTCTCTCTCTCTCTCTTCCCCGCGTCCTCACTCACTGCCTTCTGGTGTACTTTGCCGGTGACGCGACTTCCAAACGATATTTCTTCCCAACCCGCTTTCTCCGATAGTCGGCCAAATCCTAATATCCCCGCTTTCTATCGGGCATCCTGAAAAAAAGCCATTTGGCATGAGAAAGAAATCGGGGAGTTTGTCTTTCGAATCAAGTCCTCTCGAGCCTCCTACTGCTTTGGAGGAAAGTCGATTTCACAAGAAACGATTCAAGAAGCAAAGGATTGTTGAACGAAATGTTTTTTTTTTGTATCGCCGTATTCGATCTGGTTGAAGACGGCTTAGAGAAAAGTAGGCGTTGAAAAAAAACGTTTTTCCGATTTCTTTGAATAAAATGCAAAATGCCGAGTGACCAACAAACGATTTATTAAAAGAATTGGATATCTGGTTATTTTAAGAATTGTTTAGTTCAATGAACCCAGGAATACTCCGAGTAATCAAATATTTCTGTGTTTCATCTCTGAAATTTATTGGCTACCTGGGAATGAACCACTTTGTTGATATAAGTGTTTTTTTGCAATGCAGTGGTGCATTGGGAAAGAGCGGCCGCGGGCAATACTTTGAGGGTTCCCTTAGAAGCTACGAATGAAGTGGCAAGTGTTGGGCCAATGTGATAAGGGGTGGGATCCTGAAAGCCCGCAACGGCATACGAAGGAACTGAAGACGAAGCAAATGAAAATATTTCGAACGTTCACCCTCTCGGTTAGTCTACTTTGTGATGAATGTTTTTTTACGGTATTTCTTTTTAACAACGTAGCCAATTACGAGCGTACAATAGATTTTTATTGTTAAAAAGATAGACTTTATCGTGAAAGAAATTACGAAGTAAATGACATTATTGCGAAAACATCGAAAAGTTCATGACATTTTTACTACTTCTCGTTTAAACGTACGAAAATGGAAATGCCACGAAAGTGTTCAGTCTCGTGAAAAAAGGTCTTATTGGATTTCCACTTACAGCCAGACGAAAATCAAATGGTTGTCTGATAAAAATCTTTCAAAGGTGCAAAAATCGTATTTTATTCAAACGTCTTCGGATCCCACGAAGAATTTCTTCTCTCTTGAAATTTTTCGTACTATCTTTTTGCCCGTGAATATCCTCTTCATTTTTAATGGAGTATTCCCGTAGCGATACACCCTCGTGCGCAATATAACGGGAGTCATTTTGTCGCATGAAGGAGGGGCCACGGTATTGCGCGGGGAGAGATAAGAATTATGAGCGAACGAGAAAAAAGAAGCAGATTGGGGCAGTCTCGGGAAAATTCTGTCTCGACGTTTGCCTCACCTTGTTTGTTTTCTCAAGCGAAGAAACCTGAGACGTTGTCGAATACAATGTCGGGGAAACTTAATGAAAAATTCGCGGCATCAGGATTCTGGAAGTATTCGTTTATACCTGTTTTTTCATTATTCAAGTTACTGCTCGAAAAGGCGGATTCACTTTTCAAATTCTATTTTGACGAAAAATAATAATAAAATGTCATTTGAAAAAAGAAGTACCCGCTCTAAGCATTCACAATGAAAACGTGCAATTCTTTTCTTCGTGATTTTATTGAGAATTTGGTAATTGTCGAATTTTGAAAAAACTAAACCACGTAAAACCCAATTTCTTAACAACGACAAAAAATGTAACAATTTCTGACATTTTTATTATTATTTCGACTTTTCTTCATAGTTTATTATAAACTTCTTAGTTCTCGAGTTACGATGCAGTTTCCAAAAAGTCCATCGCACAGGGAATTTCGTTTTTAATTATAAATAAAATTCTGTCGTCTTTAATATAATTTCGCCCCAACGTCGTAAAATTAGAGAACGATGAAGCATTTAGTGAATACTTCAAACAATTTTTTGAATTAATCAAATATGAATCATTGCTCCGATGTCTAATAAAATTTTCCTCGACGGAAGTTTCCCTTCGGAGGACGCAAAAAAAGCATAATGAAGGTGGTGCTTTCTACCTGCTTTGTGTCCCGATGGAAAATTCGATGAATGCACTTTTGAAACGCATTGGACACGAATATTGTGAGAGATCCAACATTCGACGAGTGAGCTCGAGATTGCAAATCGAAGCTGAAAGAAGACAAAAAAACAAATGGAAAAAGAAGTCTCAAGGAATTCTCGCGAACAATTGTGGGTAAAAAGCTTTTCCCTCGAACGAAAGTAGAGAAACTTGACGATTTCTCTCGGAAGTCTTGTCCGTACGATCGTGGAAGGAAACCGGCAAACCACGAGATTCCGATCGTACAATAGCCCGGCACATCCCCCAAAGCTGTGTATTTTATCACTGACGTTTCTCGTATCACGTCCTGCTTCTCACGCTCGATGCTTTCTTTCTTTTCATCTCGTTTTATGCGGTTTCCTCGGCTCCCCGAGACATGGAAATCATTGACCGCAGAACGACTGCCAGCTTTATCGTCATCCCATGTGACAGTTTTTGCTTTCGCTTCTTTAGGATTTTTTTTCATCAACCATTAAAACACACTAACTTTGCATTTTTACCAAACATTCATTAAGGGACTATACCAGAGTGACACTTTTAAAAAATCGATTTTCCTGCCTTTTTCGACAGTTTATACTTTTAAGAATATGAAATGAGATTTTTCAAATTTGCTGACATCGTAACTCAAAGAGCAATTATCCGATTGACTTGAAATTTGAATTGAGTACTCTTGAATATATTTATTCTACAATGACGTAGGATATTTCTGATTGGATGAAAATTGACGATTAGGCATTGAAAAAAAACGACAATTTTTAGGCAAGAAAACAGACTTTTTTCATAACTACGCCATTTTGTTAGATTTTGATATTTTTCGAAAAATCTACGTCATTGTACGGGAAATACCTTCCAGGTTAACGGAATTTTTCCTTTTTCGGTTGCAGCTACTCAATCGGCCGAAATCATGTCAGCAGTGGAGGACCTTTTTTTTTGGCGCCTCCGAAGACAGCGCATAAGTCGCTTGGATCTCGATATTTTTCTACGAAAAAATTTTGTAATATAAGTCAAATATAGCCACATATATTCTTAATTTTCCGAAACATTTAGTTGAGTACTTTTCTTCCAAAAAATTCCCGAAAATCACCCAAATGTTCAGCGTTGACACTGGTACAGCCTCTTAACATTGTACAGTCCCTCAAAATTGTATCAAACAAAAATAACGAGTTGAATCGACTTTACACCGTTCGAAAGACACTCATGTGTGAAAAAGATTCGTCGACGGCTGCCATGATTCGAGAGGTTTTGCTCATCTGAAATGAAACGGCAATTTAATTTTTTAATCTGAGACTATCGCCGGAAGTGGAGTAAGGTAGAAATGTCAAAAATTGAATTTTTGGCACTATTTTTCAGCTTAAAAAGACTATGGCAGATATCAGAAATATTCTACTTCGAGTGAGAACTATATATGTGCTATACGATACAAATTTTCTATACGTTACGAAAACGCGTTCAAAAGTTCAAGTACGATTTACACAAAGAAAATGTTGACTCACCATTGGTCTGCTATTCTAGGTCCATATAACACGTACACATTTTCAGCATATTGTGCAAAAAAAATTTTTTGCGCCTGTGACATTTTATTTTTGCATATATCAAAAGTCGTATGATATGCGCTATAGCCATTAACATACTGATTCTAAATCCGTTTGATTATTTGTTTCGGATGATCCATCTCCGAGTTTTCATCAACGGCGCGGAAGTATAATTTTTTACGACATTTTTTTACTACCATTTTCGTCTATAAAAAGTGACTTGAATAAAAAAAAAATTTTATGCATTTCGAAAGTGCATTTATCAAGTGTGACAACTTTTATATCAATATCTGTGAAATAATCCTATCAAAAAATTAATGAAAATAGCGTTTTTGAGCGTTTAAAGTGAGAAGACCCCTTAAAGAAAATCATGAAAATCACCAATTTTTTCCTCGCCCAAAGGTATCTCCCCCGGTAAAGTCCAAACTGCATCATGGATGGATGTTGGAGCAGCCCATGTACTAAAAAAGAGATGCTCTCGCTTGGGACCAATATAGAGGACGTGGCCAGTCACAGGTGCACAGAACGTCGAGTGAATGTTAACCGTATCGAGTCAGACCGCTTGCTAGAATGTGCTGCGGCTGTCTGGTGCATCGATGCTTGCTAGATGCGGTTCCAGCACGGTCAAACGCTTTCGTAACACACCGTTGGCTCTCACGCGTTGTTCAACACGCGACAACCTCACCGACTATTGTCCCACTGTATGTGTGCATTATCGAGAGACAATATGGACAATATCGTGTCATTGCGAAATACAGATATCGAAGGATCGAAGCAACCGTAGACGCAAGCAAAGCTCCATCGTGATTTTATGTAAGGACTTTTCCGAAAAGTTCACCGGCTGGTCACCTATCTCTTCCAGTGTTACTACAAGTTGGCGCTTCAACTTTTCCTCGCTTCTGAAGTATACAGACTTCGATGACAATTTTTTTCCGAGGTAATGGCAGGATTTTGGGTCTGACTTTTCGTATCTCGGGTTCTTCTGATTGGAAGCTCCCTTAAGGCCGTAGGCCACTCCAGAGGTCGAAAAAATAGGCTTTTTGGGGATTTTTTTTTTCAGAAAAACTACAGAATAAATCGACATTTCAAAAAGGGTGGTTATCGTATATATCAGTGACTGTCTACAATAATTCTTTTGAAGCGATTAATTCCAAAATGGCAGCTGGGCAGCGTTTATCACAAAACTGCATTTTTAAGATGGCCGGAAACGTAACTCAGACAATTTTCAACCGATTCACTTAAAATGTTGAATATATCTTGAAAAATACATTGTCTATGGAAGTACGTAGGATTTTTTTTTATATTGCATAGTTCATTTGTTAATAACAATTATGTGACGAAATTGTTCACTTTTCAAAAATGTGCCTAAAAAATCGTAGGGAATTTTTTAAATTTTGATGATTACTATTTTTAAGGACTGCTTGAAAAAAGGACCTTGAACATAGGAAAAAATGTTCAAACCGTCACCATTTAAGCACTTGTTACGTAACGAAACAGAGGCGCGAGTTAGGGGGATTGGGGAATTTGGCGTTACGTAATTTGCGTGCACCCCCTAGACCAGCGCAACGGTTTAATAATTGAAAATGATTAATTCGTGAAAATAATTATGACTAAAATTATTTTCATTATTTATTGCAATTTCAAAACTGATGTTCAACAAATGTTCTTTTTGCACAAATTGCAAAAAATAAGTGCGTGTTATATGAACTCGGCATAGCAGACTAATGGTGACTCAAATTTTTCTTTGTGTGAATGGTACTTGAACTTTTAAACGCATTTTTCACAAAACTGTATTTTTCTGATTGGCTTTCATGATATCTCAAAAACGATTGAACGGATTTCGCTCAAATTTTTATGGTATAGTCAACACATCTATAGTTCTCAGCCGAACTAGAATATTTCTGATATCTGCCATAGTTTTTTTTAAGATGAAAAGACGAAAAAAATGACGTAACTTGGAACTTAACTTTTAAGGCCTAGGCCACTCGAGAGGCCGAAAAAATAGGCTTTATGGGGATTTTTTTTCAGAAAAACTACAACCTTGGACCTTAGTCACTGCGATTAGAGAATGTTTAAAAAACAACAAATTCAAACTCGGTTGACAATTTATTGCAATAAATAATAATAACAGTTTCAGTTAGAATTTTTATTATAATATAATTATTTTCAATAATTGATCATTATGAAAAATAATTAACTTTTTAGGCACATTTTTGGAAATTGACAAATTTGCCTAACAAGTCGTCAGAAAATTGTTAATGACAAATTAACTATGCAATATGAAGAAAAAATCGTACGTACTTCCATAGACAATGTATTTTTCAAGATATATTCAACATTTCAAGTGAATCGGTTGAAAATTGTCTGAGTTCAGTTTCCGGCCGACTTGAAAAATGCAGTTTTGAGATCAACGCTGCACAAACGCCATTTTTAAATTAATAGCTTAAAAAAAATTGTATACAGTCATTGATATGTATGGTAAACACCCTTTTTTGTAATCTCGATTTATTTTGTAGTTTTTCTGAAAAAAAATCCCCAAAAAGCCTATTTTTTCGACCTCTACAGTCGCCTAACTCCTTGACCCTTCGACTGCACACCCAGTGTGCAGTCGAAGGGTCATCATTTTTTTTCAACTGACTGTATCGCATAACGGGGCAATCTATGAAGAGAGTAAGCATTTTTGAGATATAAATACGCAAAATTGACCTAAGGGTAATTGTATGTCGCTGAATCGAATGGCGATAATAATTTTGCAATCAACCCCCGAGAAAATGTTTAAAATGTTTAAATATCGTTTAATGCGAAACCTGATAATTTTATCGAAAAATATGTCAAACAAAAGTGGTTTGAGACACAAAAGTACGTGAAAAAGTATTGAACGTCCACATTCGTATCTTCAAAAATAAGTGATAAAACAACGAAAAACCATTCAATTGAGGGACGAAAGCCTCGAAGTTTCAAAAATAAAATATCAAATTCGTAAATATTTCGGGTTTTTTGTTACACATTGCTTCAGTAAGAGTAAATCTAACTTTCTAGAGTTTTTTAAATTTTTTATTAATGTTATGAGTATTAAAAAATGACGACTGAACATTGACAAAATTACTGGTTGAGGATCACCGTCAGAAAGAGACACACTATATGGCCATGGCTATATGCGCATGCGCGCAACGCGCTCCAACGGGTATCTTGCGTACCTTACACTCCCAGTGGTGCTTCGGCTCCAAAGCGAATATGTCTTGCGAACAAATTTGCATTCGTCTTTTTCTTCCACATTTTTGAAGATACGAGGACGAATGTTCAATACTTTTTTACGTACTTTTGTGTCCTAAACAACTTTTGTTTGACATATTTTTCCATAAAATTATTAGTTTCCGAATAAAACGGTTTTTAAACATTTTTTAACATTTTCTCGGAGGTTGATTGGAAAATTATTATCGCCATTTGATTCAGCATCATCCAATCACCCTTGGATCAATTTTTCGTTTTTATATTTAAAAAGTGCTTACTTTCGAAATGTTTACTGGACTACCACTCGTACTCTATAGGTGGACGTCCGGCCCCTATACTACATCGTGTCCGTGTACTAATGACAGCTGTCGAAACAGGACCTGGGGTCGAGTTGACCCCGTTCATGAAGTAGTGCGGTGAAGGAGAAAAAAAATCATGAAATTTGGTGTTTTATTACTGCATGTGCGTGAGTTACGGTAGAAAATACTCATAGATATTTTTTTATTTTGCGCTACTGTAATAAATTATATATTCAGAATGCCGATCATAAATCTAAAAGGAAATGTCCGTTATGAAGGAGGGCTATGTGCAACGAGCACCGAATGTACTTGTGCGTCGATTGGGATAATTGTCAATAATAGTAAGCCAAAAAAAATGCGAAAAATATACGTTTTCAACTATTTATCTGCCGAAGGAATCGATTTTTTTCCATTTTTCACTATTCACCAAGCATTTTCAATGCTTATATATATATATATATATATATATATATATATATATATATATATATATATATATATATACATATAACGGTACGAATTGAGTAAAGTTCTACCATATTTTTGACAGTATTCGAAAAATCCCATATGCCACATAGTAATTGAGTTTTAATTAATCCTCTGTGGTCACTCGACGTCATATTGACCCCACCTCCTTTGGAGCTTCATAATGGTACGCTCTTGACGTCCGATGGAATTTAGCCGCCCCTCCGCCGAAAGTTTGATGTTCACTCCATCCGCAGGGACTTACAGTTTTTAATTGCATCGTCACTTTGTTGGCGACAGCAGTCCGGAAAATATTTTTCGTCAGCTGGCACTTTTCAGATCTCCGAATAAATATCGTCTTCGGTATGCTCACCATAGAACGTTTTTTTTTTTCAGAAGTACCATATCTCAAGTGTCCCATCAGATTTTACAAAAAATATATTCAAAAATGCAATAATTAACATTTTTCTAGCGATTTGATTATTTGATTTTTTACGTTAAAGAAGATTTTCCACAATTCAACATATAAAATGTACGATCGAGAATTTTACATTCTTGACTTACAAAGAAATTATTCAGATGTTTTATTAATGGAATGTAGAGATGTAGATGAGACAGAAACACATGGAAACATAGAGTTTGAGCTCTTCTGATTTGGAAATGGCACCATATGTAGATTCGATGGTAGGCACCAATATCGAATACTTTTGTTTGAAATTGGAAAAAAAAATAAACATTTCCTTCAAAAGTAAACAATTCAGACCTTTACATTTTTTCGATTTTATTATCTACATGTCATCTACAATAGGATGCTAATAATTATTTTATACATTACATTTGAACATCTCGAGTTATATTATGTTTTACGAAAAATGACAAAAATCATGGTTTTCAAAAAAGTCGCCTATAATCGTAGATCAGATATAAGGGTCCAAACTCCGTTTCTTATATCTGATATCAGGGGACCATTTTTATGCAAAATAAAACAAAACGTTTATCGTTTCAACTTCGTAATTATTATCAAAGGATCATGTCTTTATGAGTTATTCTTTGATTAGGTAGGGACATTTTTGCACAAACGTCCATCCAGTATTAGGCTCAATTAAGGGGTCTTCTCACATTAGACGCTAAAAAAAGCTATTTTCGTGATTTTTTTTATAGGCTTATATTATAGATATTGATGTAAAAGTTTCAATAAATGTTAATCTCAGAGAAAAATGTTTCCCACAAAAGTTGTAGCCCATGAAAAGATTGATCTTTTATGTTATATACAGATTTTGTCCACAATCATTCTTTTTTGAGAAAAATGGGATAATGCTCCAACAAGTACATTTTGCTAAACTCCACTAGTTTTGATATTATCTACTTAAGCACTTTACCGCGGGAAGGTTGGAGTTTGTTTGGGTTTGATTGTTGTGTTGTGTGTTTGGGTTAGTTTGGTATTATGTAGAACGCGTTCACGATCACGTTGCATTGTTGTCATTATTGTTGTTGTTGTAATAATCCAACAGTTTTCACTGTTATTATTATTATTCGTATTGTAATAATCATTACTATTGTATAATATTTGTATAATAGTACTCAAGATTATTATAATAACAGTAACAATACCAACCGTAAGAATTATTAGTATTATTTTTGTTAACATTATAATTGATAATATTAGCATTATTATTGTTACTATTATTATTATTATTATCATGAAAATGATAATAATTATTTATATCATCCTTACTATCATTGATATTCTTACTGCTAGATATTTTTGTTATTACTGTCACCTCTGGAATAATAATAATTATAAAATATAATCTTAAGTTTTTAAGTTGATTTGAAAAGTATTCCATGACGAAATAACTCGTGAAGGTGACTTCTCTAGACTGTACACGTGTTGTAAAAATTCCAATGGATAAACGATTTTTTTTCTTTCCTTTTTGTGTACGTGTGTGTTTCTTAATTGCATGCATTTCTATTCTTGGCATTGGTACACGTTCGCAGAAACATTACAAAGAATAACTTTCGAGCTTCTACCTGGTAAGTTTTACGCAGTGATGCATATTCTTCTCTGAGCAAACGTTACACGGCACGTGGTCTTTTTCGTTGGGAGAGTCTGCGTTTAAGGGGGGACATACCTTTAGACGAGGAAAACATTGCTGATGATTTTTTCAAATGAAAGACTTCTTCACTATTTTTGAGACTTAGGGTATGGTTTTATTACTACTTGTGGCTGTTACATGGTACTTTTCTTTATTATTTTTTATTAATCTTTTTTTATTAATAATTTATTAATCATTTTTTGTTAATCAACGAAGATTTTTCTTGTATTAATACTGGTATGCAGAAAATGAACCAAGAAAAAGTGAGAAATGTTGAAAATCGATGAAATGGTACACTTCGAAACAAAAAGATTGAAATTTTCGAAGAAAAATGGCTACACTTTGCAATAAAAAAAAAGACTTTTTTTTATTTTCAAAAACATTTAGGGTCATGTTTTAGAAATATTTATACCAAAGTTCATCGGAATCGGTCGATTAGTATTTTAGCTGTGCGTCATGCCAGTTTTGAAAATGCAGTTTAGACCTCCGCCTTTTTTTTTGAGGTGGTCAACCCATGTGAACGCTGTTTTTTTCGTTTTTTTTATTTTTATTTTTTTTGAACCATTAAAACCCACTATTTTTTAATTTCTACCACGCATTTATCAACATTTTTACAGTGCCTCAGAATTTTATCAAACAAAAATAACGGATTGCATCGATTTCACACCGATCGGAAAACACTCATGTGTAAAGAAGGTTGATTGACGACTGCCACGATTCCGGAGGTTTTGCTCATCTGAAATTAAAAAATCGAACGGCATTCTAATTTGTAGACCTGCGGCTATCGCTGGAACTAGAGTAAAGTGAAAATATCGAAAATTGAATTCTTTGCACGGTTTTAAGGGGTTAGGCTACTCTAGAGGCCGAAAAAATACGCTTTTTGGGGATTATTTTTCAGAAAAACTATAAAATAAATCGAGATTACAAAAAAGGGTGTTTACCATACATAGCAGTTATTGTAAACAATAATTTTTTTCAAGCGATTAATTTCTAAATAGCGGCTGTGCAGCGTTTATCTCAAAACTGCATTTTTTAAGTTCGCCGGAAACATAACTCGGACAATTTTCAACCGATTCACTTGAAATGTTGAATATATCTTGAAAAATACATTGTCTATGGAAGTACGTAGGATTTTTTTTTATATTGCATAGTTCATTTGTTATTAACGAAATTATTAATTATTAAATTTAAAAAATTATTAATTAAATTAAATTAAATTAAATTAAGTAATTTTAATATTTGATTGAATTTAATAATTTAATTATTAATTTAAAAAATTATTAATCTGACGAAATTATTCACTTTCCAAAAAAGTGCCTAAAAAATCGGAGCCAATTTTTCGAATTTTGATAATTACTATTTTTAAGGACTGCTTGAAAAAAGGCCCTCGAACATAGGAAAAAATGTTTAAACCGTCATCATTTAAGCACTTGTTACGTAACGAAACAGAGACGCGGGTTAGGGGGATTGGGGAATTTGGCGTTACGTAATTTGTGTGCACCCCCTAGACCAGCGCAACGGCTTAATAATTGAAAATGATTAATTTGTGAAAATAATTATGACTAAAATTATTTTCATTATTTATTGCAATTTCAAAACTAATGTTCAACAAATGTTTTTTTGCACAAATTGCAAAAAATAAGTGCGTGTTATATGTACTCGGCATAGCAGACTAATAGTGAGTCAAATTTTTCTGTGCGTGAATGGTACTTGAACTTTTAAATGCATTTTTCACAAAACTGTATTTTTCTGATTGGCTTTCATGATATCTCAAAAACGATTGAACGGATTTCGCTCAAATTTTTATGGTATAGTCAACACATCTATAGTTCTCAGCCGAACTAGAATATTTCTCATGTCTGCCATAGTTTTTTTTTAAGATGAAAAGACGAAAAAAATGACGAAACTTGGAACTTAACTTTTAAGGCCTAGGCCACTCGAGAGGCCGAAGAAATAGGCTTTATGGGGATTTTTTCAGAGAAACTACAACCTTGGACCTTAGTCACTGCGATTAGAAAATGTTTAAAAAACAACAAATTCAAAATCGGTTGACAATTTATTGCAATAAATAATAATAATAGTTTCAAGTAGAATTTTCATTAAGATATAATTATTTTTAATAATTGATCATCATTAATTATTATGCTCAACTTATTCTCTAAATTGAATGGACGTCGAGACGATGGTTTTTATTTTAATTTCAAGCAATTAAAGAGATTGGATTAATTGTAATTTCGAATAGAGGATGCAACAGCGGATGTAACACGCTACGGTAGAAACACGCGTTTTATTTGAAACGTAAGAAATTTTTAATTGCAGCCAGAGACTCTTTTTTACTATCGGTGAATAATTTCAATCAACGTATGCATTTTTTCTCTCGCTTTGGCTGGCTCCGATTTGTTTCTGCCACTGATAATCGTGGAATTTGCTGCAACTTTATATCTTAGCTTGCAAGTACGTGGTTTATCTTATTCTCGAACCGCATGCTACTGCGCCGTTGATAATTTTCTTTTTGCCGAGGTGCGCGTGTTTTTCCTGCTCATTCGCATACTAATTACGCATGTCTGATAATACTTTATATACCCCTTGGCCAAAAGTTTGGGGCAGCCTGCAATTTTTCGTTCCGGACGAAAAATTGAATATCTCGGCCAAAAAAAAATCGGAAACCAATTTACCAAACGGGATTTTGAAGAGAATAAAGTCAGCTTCAATTTGCTTTTTTAATTTTTTTGTCGATTTCTTTTGTGCCCGGTACGTCATTTTGAAATTGGCGATTTTTCACGATTTTCGCACCTTGCAAAGTCGTTCGCTGGACTTCGGAAAAATGGGAATCTCGCTATTTAGTGAAATGATCTTCGAAAAGCTTCGTCAGCTATAGTAGCATTTTTTTTATTTGTAATTTTTTCCGCAGAGAAATTTAGTTAAAAAACGACAGGTTTTCGTAAAGCCGGCATCATGCAGCGTATCGTGACAACTGTGAGGTTGAGAATATTTGTCCTAAGGACTAAAAAGTTTTGTTTTGTTATTTTGGAGTTGTTAAATTTTTTTCAGATTTTTTTGGCAACATTTTTTTTCATCGCTAGCTTTGGTGGAGGCTTCCATGTGAGAGCCGGTCTCAGCAAATCTTTTAATCACAGATTGCACCCCATTTCGTGAACATTTTACCAATTTCGATATATCTACTTGGGAATGCCCTTGTTTGTGCAAGAGTTGAATTTCTACTTTTTGGGACGATCTGAGACCCACACATGCATATATAAATCGACTCAGTATTTCACGCCCAACCCCCCATTTTAGGCAACGCATTCACTTCTGGGACACCCTGTATTTTTCTTTTTATGTGTCAAAGTAACTTCGAGTGTGGGGTTTCTTTGACAAGGCATTGAAATGCAACTAATGCCCAACATTAAGGGCTACTTTGACATAATTTTAATGAAAAAAATTATATTTAAGCATTATACATGGAATTAAATTAAAAAAGAAACGATTATTTACAATCAAATTCAAGTATCTAGGGTGAAATATCCAGTGCCTACGGTACTATTATAGGCACTTAATCAGTTCTATAATTATCAGTGAGATCAAAATCAACTTGAGCAACATCACAATCAACTTTAGCAACATTACACTGTAATGATATGAAATTTACAATACATTTAAGATACAAAGGAATTGAATCTTACGAACTCAGTAGATGAAATTAACTTTAAAACACTTGTACCGTAAATTTAAAACAGGAACATGAAATTCTAACGTGGATGTAGAATTTAATAGATGCAACATGGAATTTCAAAGACAAGTTTGTAAATTTGTGGGAAATGTATTGTATCAACCCGTGTCTTCAATTGAAAATTACTACAGATGTATGAATAAATCAACTATAAAAAACAGAGTATTGAAAATACAAAACAAGTTTGAAATTTATTTACGGCTGCCTGAAAAATATAATACATGTGGAACTGAATTGGAAATGGAAAGTATCTCGATTGTACCCCTATCTGATATTATTTCTCATCGACGTTGAGTTAAATATAAGACAAATCTTTAGGAATATCGATGATATACTTCTCGGAATAATACCATCCAGTACATGAATACTGTGATTCGATTCGGAAATTTCCAAGACAAAAGCCACTGAGATTAACAATTGTTTGTCAGAAACAAATCACAGGTAAGTTGAATTTAATGTGTTCGTATATTAATATTGAAGAAACATTTTATGATTTTCATAATTGTTGACCCGGACGATATCTCAAAGTCACATGAATTTCAAATACATGCGTGCAGTGGACAGAGATGGGCGCGCGGTTGGTGTGCGGGCTCGCCGGTCACTGAAGTTAAGCAGCATTGGGCGCGGCCAATACTTGGAGCAGTGACCGTTTGCCCGTGCACTGGTTTGCGCGTCAACCTCTGAGTGGGAAACAGTTTGTCTGAGTTTCTGATTGATGGTAATACAACTGAAACTCAACCGAATATGGCCGCCTGTATCGGCCCAGGTTTTCCGCAGTTTCCGTGGGCCTTTCGTGCAAATGCGATACAGTAGTGCATTAGGAAAGAGTGGATGCGGTCAATACTCTGGGAGGCGCTGGAAGGAATGTAGGGAACTCTGGAAGGACTGTGAATGATGGAAGGAATAAAGGAGAGGATGATAAAAGGAGAAGGCCCCGTGCCTCTGAGGTATACATATATAAAGAAAACAAAATACATACGTGCAGTGATTTCACTGCATTTACATTTTATTATTCAAGTATTCAATATTAATTATGGGATAAAGCTGCGAAAAAATCATACACACAAGTATCACGAAAGCATCATACAGTACATGAATTGAGTGGTCTTAATTTGATAATTTTTACATAAAAACGTATTGCAATTATCGATTTCTGAAATAAACTTAATACTTAGGATCAATAATTTAAATACACACCCGTATATTAATATTAGCAAATGGTTCTTGAATTTAATATACACTTGTATATTGATATCAGCAAATGGTTCTTGATTTCAATATACTTGGACGTGATTATTTCTTTACACGTGCATTATTTTTCAAACGCACAAGTATATTAATATTACGGAACTACACTTTCATTTTTAAAATAACCTGTTTGGAATTTTCAAAATCGTATCTGAAATTTCATAAGCGGTATCCGCATAAAAACTTCCTACACTTGTATATTAATTTTCATACAGAATTTTTTTACAGTGTATAACAAACTTGAACAACAAATTTAAGCAACAATAGAAAAAAAACACCGTATTTTGGCGCCCTGTTCAAGTAGCCCCAAAAACTGTCAAAGTTACCCTTGATGTCAATTCAACCCCGTTCAACGGTATGTTGTATTCTTCGGAGTATTCCGTAGCCTAAAGGGCCTAAACCAAGAGGCCACGAAACTGTAAACGAAATTTCACTTCCTATTTTCCACCGCAATTTAATATTGGATCTAAGTTCTGTAGAATTGAAGAAAAAAAATCATCCTAGCTGCAAATATCGAGAGACTGTGAAAATAGTTCACACGAATGGAATTGTTCGAGGCTCTCGATCTCTTGGATGCTTATCTCAACGGAGAGGCGAAGTTGGCCAGGCTACAATGCAGACGGAGTATCGGTCGAGCATTGTTCTCAAGAACGTGCTTTTGCATAATTCGCTCAATCACTAAATTCCCCGATCGGATTTTGAACGCGATGATGGAGTTCGGTGTCGTCACACCGATTGATGCACGGCCCTAATTACGGGCGAAAGTCGCAATTATTATAGTTTTCGAAGACCTATCCAATAACACCACACTCAGTGGGGTGTGCGAAAAAATCGCCTTGTTTCTACATATAGGGGAATATCCAAAGAATACAACAAGAAAAAGTTCTGCTCCGTATTAGTTGTAATCACTACCCGAAATATCCTACGGAATCCTACAACATTTTTGAGGATTCCGTAGTCAAACAAGGAGCCCTAGTAACTTTTCGATGTTCATCCTTCTGTCAAATACTCAGTTTCTACAGTGTTAAGGGGGTTAGAACATTTACAAATTTGAAAAAAATCGTTTTTTTTTCTTTCCATAAATCGATAGTTCAATGTCTTGAAAATATTGTGTCCAATTTTTTAAGGGGTTACCCCCACTTGCGATTTTGAAAAAATCGATTTTTTTTATTGCACGTTTTTTGAAGTATAAGTATCTGAGAATATGTCCTGGAAATTTCAAGTCCATCCGAACAAAATTGACTGAGATATGAGCGTTTAAAGAGAAGAATCCGCGTTGAAAGGGCGTTGAAAGAGAAACTTTAAACGCGTTTTTCTCAAAATGGCATTTCTGAAGTCGGTGACCAAGATTACTCGAACACTAATGAACCGATCTTCTTGAAATTTTGCAGGCTTATTTGATACATAAAAACGTAGTCTTTAATCGTTCGATTTTTTTTTCGAAAAAAAATGGCCGTTTTATAGCCAAAAAACGGTCGTTTTTTTTCGTTAAAATCGAACCATTAACTTTGACGGTCCGCCATTTTGTGAAAAATGAATATTTTTTAAAATCCTTCGATTAAAGACTAGTTTATACTTATATTTGACTAAATCCATCCGCATTTTTTTTTTCAGATGATCCACTTCGACGCAATGTTGGTCACCGCAAACCGTGTATATAAAAACATTATTTCATTGACGGCCATTTGCCACTAAACAATGTAATATTTTTCAATAAAAAACTTACTGAAAGTTCTTCGAGATGTGTTCTTTAAGATGGTATATTGATCGATTAAAAAAGTTTTGTAGTTTTCTTTTAAAAAAATCATGAAAAAGGCCTTTTTTGGGCCAGTTGTGAACTTGGTGCTTCTCGAAATGTTCGCGTACCCAAAAGGTTCTCATGCAACACCTAAGCTGCCATTTCGTGAATTTTGCATATATTTCCAAAATCCTGCTTCACCGTCAGCGGATGGGTGTTACCTTTGAGGGAAGGTTCTGCCTTGTTGGGCCAAAAAATGTTCGATTTTTCACCAATTTTTGTATGCGAAAAGTATTAAATATAGAATGATGATATTTGGTATATTGACTAAGCGGTCTTTATTGAACATCAAAATATTTTTTAAAGTTTCACAAAACATGGTGGTGGGAGTGGGAGGGGCGCCGTAAGTCGGTGCGCGGGCGGTGGCATTCTTCGCTTGCGGAAGTCCTAAGTCCCGGACAGGTGATCCGAAGCAAAAAGATCAAACATGTTTTTACTTTGTACAATATTGTGTATAGGTTGACCTAGAATCAAGGAAAAAAATTTGAAAAATAAAAAATAGTGATAGATCGGATGAAAGTTTGTTTTTTTTTTTTTTTTTTTTTTTCAAAAAATTTTCGTAGTTTTCCCTCACTATTTTTCTATAGGTATTTTTCATTTTTTTATAGGTATAGTCAGCACATGTACAATTCTCACCCGAACTAGAATATTTCTGTTACTTGCCATAGATTTTTTTTGCTGAAAAAGTCTAAAAAAATTACGACACTTAAAAGTTAAGGCGGAAAACCAGTTAAGGAGTACGTTTTTTTAGTGATCTTTGGGATTTTTTTGACAAGGAATGAATGTATAGAAATTATTCAAACTTTGGGAATATTTCATACATATTTGCAAACAAGTATTCTAATTTTTCCATAGCATTTCCTCTGAAAATATGGAACATATAACCTGCCGCCCATCGAAGGTCGCCATCAGACTTTGCTGTTTGTGTGCACTCTGGAAGCCACAGTTTTCATCGAAAATCATTACGGTTTGAAAATTACTCAGAGAACCTGTTTTTCGTCTATATGAACCGAACTCTGACCAAAAAATTTTATTTTTAGCGATGTTTAAACAAAAGGGTAAAGATTTTGCCATTATTTTATAACCTTTTTTGCTATAAAAAATATACTTTAAATAATGATATTACCCCAAATTAAGATTCATATATTAGCGTATCAAAGCGTAATTATATAAAGAAACTATCAGCCACTCTATAAAATTATAGGTTAGAAACTTTTCGAGCTAGAGAGTACACAAATTGAAAAAAGTCGTTTAAAGAAAAACGCGATTGAGAAAAATGACGAAAAACAAATTCAAGGCAATAATGAATTATTCATACTACTTTGGAAACAGATTCTTGAATAGTTTTAGCAACAATTTATGGAATGTGAAAAAATTGATTTTTGGAGTCTTCTAAACTGGTTTTCCGTCTTAACTTTTGGAACGGTGTCGAAAATTTCATTTTCGATATCTACAATTTAAAACGCCGGTTGATGTTTTTTATTTTATATGAGCAAAAGTTCCGAAATCATAGTAGCCGACAACCAACATTTTTTACACATGAGTGTCTTTCGAACGGTGGAAAGTCGATTTAATTCATTATTTTTGTTTGATAAAATTCTGAGGGACTGTGAAGACGTTAATGAATATGTGGTAAAATTCAAAGATAGTGTGTTTCAATGGTTCATAAAAAAAAATCCCTAAAAGAGCGAAAAAAATAGCTGTCACAATGGATAACCCCGTTCAGCCCTTTATGCATTGTGCAAGTAGATGCTTCCAATTGGTATCTCGTTTAATATGTAGCAAATTCTCGAAGAAGAAAAAAAACAATTTCGCGATTATTTTTCCTATATGTAAAATGGGGTCGAAATAACTTTTTTCGCCAACCCCATCGAGTGGGCTGTCATTGGACAGGTCCTTCGGAACCAGATTGAAGGTGACATTTCCAATTTTCAATTGTTGAGCCCCGTTTGCAGAATATCAAGCTTTAGGTGTTGCGTAACATGTCCCCGTCTCGAATTTGACAACCGTCAATCAACATAACATAAACAATATAAAATATTAATATTTATAATGCGAATATTTTTTTTACGATAAAAGTTTTTAACCTTAGGAACACGATAATAATTACTTTTTCTCGAAATATTGAACGATACTGTACTGCATTTTTAGCCAAAATGAATGGTAAAGGCAATCCAAACTTTTTTCACTCTTTCCCTAACTAGTTTGCTATCGAAACATAATTTTTTTTTTTTCAAAATTTCCAAACACTATACAATGGTACGGCGAAATATGTGACCTGACAATGTGATTATGTGAAAAATGCAACAATACAAAAATCGGTTTTTTGAAAGTGTCACACCAGTGGTGCCGCTTAAGGCGTTACGTTTTTTGGACTTGTAGCGCAAAAAAAGGCCTTTTTCATGAATTTTTTAAAAGAAAACTACAAAACTTTTGTAATCGATCAATATACCATCTTAAAGAACACATTTTGAAGAACTTTCAGTAATTTTTTTATTGAAAAATATTACATTGTTTAGTGGCAAATGGCCGTCAATGAAATAATGTTTTTATATACACGGTTTGCGGTGACCAACATTGGTCTGGATGGATTTAGTCAAATATAAGTATAAACTAGTCTTTAATCGAAGGATTTTGAAAAATATTCATTTTTCACAAAATGGCGGACAGTCAAAGTTAATGGTTCGATTTTAACGAAAAAATCGAACGATTAAATACTACAATTTTACGTATTAAATAAGCCTGCAAAATTTCAAGAAGATCGGTTCATTAGTGTTCGAGTAATCTTGGTCACCGACTTCAGAAATGCCACTTTGCGAAAAACGCGTTTAAAGTTTCTCTTTCAACCCTCTTTCAACGCGGATTCTTCTCTTTCAACGCTCATATTTCAGTCAATTTTGTTCGGATCGACTTGAAATTTTCAGGACATATTCTCAGATACTTATACTTTAAAAAAGTGCAATAAAAAAAATCGATTTTTTCAAAATCGCAAGTGGGGGTAACCCCTTAAAGTTATTCGACAAGACCAAAGAATCACGTCGCCCGCGACTGCAATGCAAATTAACTTTATGTTTGCACAGCAGCGTTGTGGAATTCACTGCAATATAATCTTTCAACTGTTCACGATATCGACCAATTTCCCGTGGATACGGTGCCACTGATGGCAATTACCTCCGAAAAAAATTGTAGCCTGTGGAAAGCAACGAAGACAATTGGCAGTTAATCAAAAAAATTGCCATTAGCTTCGTTCTCTCGGCACGTATCCAATTTTTATATAAAAATTATTTGTTTTGTCAAACAATATCGTGATCACGTGTATAAGCGTAATGTAAATAAATTATGCATTCCCGATGAGATTATTTGTATTGTGGAGACTGAAAAGCGAGTCGGATGGCGTTTTCCGTCAAGACGCAAGTTGGATAGTGGGTGGCATGTACATTGTTAGAACTTGGCTATATAAACGTGGTGACCAGATCAAAATTCAGTTTCGATGGGAGACTCAACGCCTGATGCAGCTCCCAGGGACTTTATTGTCTCAGTTCATTATTCGGACCATTGATCCACCAATCTTCGACGGTTTCGAGGAAAACTTTGTGCCTGTTAGGCTTCATATATAAAAACATTGAAGACGTATTTCAAATTCATCATTATCGCATTGTTTTCTTTGGTGAAAATCGATAGTTTCTTTTCGTAGAGCAGATAAAAATAAATTCTTTTTTCTTTTCAATCGCGAAAACAATAACCGTTTTGACTCTTCGTACACCCTCGACGAGCATATTTTCCTACGGCAATAACAACAGCAACGAAAATGTCCCGTTTATCGCACTGCTGGCTTGTCGCCATCGTGACCATGGGTAAGTGAAATTTTGCGCTATACTACGACCTGACTCTATTGAGCCACGTCCAAAAAGTTGCGTGCTTTTGTTTTACAAATTTTGGAGAAAAAACACTTTATCGTTGGTGAATTTGAAGATGTTTGATTGAGAAAAATCTGCATAAAAAAAAATGCAATGCTGTAAAATTGATTAAAATCAATCTAAATAAAATACAAAGCTGTAAAAATGCATAAAATCGATACTAATAGCATATAAAGCATATTAGAAGGTTCGAAAAATCGATTTTTTTTTGCTTGAATCGATAGATAAACTATCCGAGAATATATTTACAAAGTTACAGAGGCCAATTGTAAATATTTTCGAAGATACAAGCCCAAAAGCAAAGAAGGAATTGATATTTGATTTTGATATTTGCTCCTATTGAAAACTTTGAAGCGCGTTTTCTCCAGTTTTCATTTTCACGATTTTCCCAAATTGGCGGGCGTGATAGCAAAAAACTAAACGACCTATTGAGTGAAACCAAAGTTTATTTTCTTCAGTATGACAATCTTCTTTAAGTGAATGAAAAAAATCGTTGAAAAAGTCTTTTTGAATAATTTCTATAGCACGTTAAAGTTGCTTTTTTTAAACACATTTTTTTCAAACCTGAGAAAAGTTATAATTGCACGATTTCTTCAGCTTTTTCTTAATTCACCCAGAAGAAAAATATTTGTTTTTTGTCCGGCATTTGGCCCGAAAATTGAATTTCCGTTCGATTGCGCAGAGATTCATGTGAATCTCATAATAATTCGGTTTACAGAAGAAAAAAGCTCCGAGCGCTTCAGCCTACCTGTTTTCCAGCCGACAGACGGTTCCGCTCAACTGTATATTCTGAAATACTCTAGATATGAAAATATTCGTTTACCCACGCATTCTAAACACTTTAAGGCTGCAAATTATGTCAAAGAAAACAAATTTTCCATCGTCATGAACGGTGACCTGTCCTTAAGGGGTAACACCACTGTAGAATTTGAAAATAATTAATTTTTTTTTTAATTGGCGTAAGCGATGCTTTGAACCATCTGGAATAAGGGTGTCATTGGCTGGCCCGGGTGCGAGACGTCGACCCTTTTTTTTTGGAACACAATTGTAATTTTTTTACTTCAAATTTTGAGCACGTCTTGAAATTAACCTTTCGAAGAGAAATACGCACGGGATTTTCCATAAGTTAGTCATAACATTCGTTATTAACAAATGTGCGCTTTTTTTTCTGTCGAAAAGGGAATTTTTTACTTGAAATGCTTGCACACACAAAAATTCATATTTTCAAAATCCGCTACGTATTTCTCTAACTATACTCATGTAAATTAATAGAATTAAATTTCATATTCAATTCTATGTCAGATGAGATACATTTTTCCGTGCCGCGCCGCAGAGCGTCTTAAATTCAACATGTTTTTTATGTCAATTTTTGATCGGATTATATTATAGATATTGTTATAAAAGTTATTACACTTAATAAATACACTTTCGAAATACATTTCAAACTCTTTTTTATTCATTTAAGTCACTAGTTACAGCCGAAAATGGTAATTGATAAAATGTCCTAAAAAAATGATAGGTCTGCGCAGTTGATGTCATCTCGGCGATGGATCATCCGAAACAAAAAAAAAAGCAAACGGTTTTAGATTCAGTATGTTAATGGCTATAGCGCATATCATACGATTTTTTAAATATGCAAAAATAAAATGGCGAATATTTTTCGATTTTTTTTTAAACGTGTTTTTTCACCATTTTTGGCAAAAAAATAGTACATATCAAAATTTTGAAAAATCCTTTATATGCGCTATATCTATAGTTGTAAAGAATATGTGGATAAAATTTCATAAGGATCGATTCAGTAGTTTCGAAGATTTTATCAACAAGCCTTCGAAAAACATTGTTTCGAGAAAAACACGTTTAAAAATTGTTTGGCTTACATAAATACATAGCAAAAAAATTGTTTTGTGTATTTCGAAAGTATATTTATTAAGTGTCACAACTTTTATATCAATTTCTATAATATAAACTTATCCGAAAAAAAAAATCATGGAAGTAGCCTTTTTGAGCGTCCAAAGTGAGAAAAGCCCTTGATCAAATAAAATCTGTATAAATAAAGTATGAAGCTGTTCAATTGAATGAAATCGAATTAAATCTGTTTACTATTAAATCTATTTACGCACGGCTCGCTTACAATGAACTTGAATCAAATTATCCCAATGTAGAAAAAGAAATTATCTATTGAATGCATAAAGACGGAATGACACCTCATCGCGGTCGGTATGGTAGAACAATTATAGATACCCAAAAATCTCTGAAATGGCTCTTCGGAACCCGTCGAAACTTTGCCAAACGACGTCAAATAGATAGACGAACAGGTGTCTGCGCCTCAAATTCATAAAATTTGAGGGGCAGACAGCTGTTCGTCGTTCCTTCAGAGATTTTTGGGTATCTATGATTGTTCTACCATACCGACCGCGATGGGGTGTCATTCCGTCTTAAGCACCACACCAAGTAAATTGATCCTATCATAACATCACAATAGCCTTTTACAGCACCTGCGAACTCACCGAAAGCACCGTGGCTCTAAAAGCTGATAAAGATTGTGGGAACGACGTGTCGGATGAGATACTTTTTTATCATTCGTCACTTGCGAAAAAGGACCCTAAACATTTCAATCCCGCTGTCAAGAAAGATGTGGACGACCTTGAATTAAGCGCAGAGAAACCAATAATTATCATAACCCATGGATATCTGGAAAACTCTCACCATCCCTCTTGCGAACTCATTCGTAGAGGTAAGTCATCAAGTACTACGCGTTCCTTAAAAAAAATGATACATTCTGAATATTTCTTCATGAAATTTCTAGTATTATGAACAAAGTTATACGGGTTTTACAAACGAACAAAAAACCTGTTAAGTGCGTGTCGGACTACGCATAAAGTCGGATTCCGTACTCGTTTTTTTTTGTGCAAACATTTGCAGCATCGATGTTGACCTAACATGTAAGCTTCTTCTTTTGCAAATACAGGGTATCCCTCTTATCTCTGCCACTCGAAATAACTCGGTAATTATCGACGCCACAAAAAAATGTTCCAGACAAAAGTTGTACGGTGCCGATGGGGGCGATCAAATGCGACCAAATTTTTCTTATCTCCGTGGAGGCGCTGAGGCACAGTAAAGGTCACCTCCACTTTTTTTCAACCATCTTGTGGAGCACCTCAAGCCGAATATAAAAAATTACGGGTCGTTAGAGGGTATTCAAGGTCACCTATTAAGACGTTACCCCCACTTGTAGCGCAAAAAAAAGGCCTTTTTCATGAATTTTTTAATAGAAAACTACAAAACTTTTTCAATCGATCAATATACCATCTTAAGGAACACATCTTGAAGAACTTTCAGTATTTTTTTATTGAAATATATTACATTGTTTAGTGGCAAATGGCCGTCAATGAAATAATGTTTTTATATACACGGTTTGCGGTGACCAACATTGCGGCGAAGTGGATCATCTGAAGAAAAAAATGCGGATGGATTCAGTCAAATATACGTATAAACTAGTCTTTGATTGAAGGATTCTAAAAAATATTCACTTTTCGCAAAATGGCGGACAGTCAAAGTTAATGGTTCGATTTTAACGAAAAAAAAACGGCCGTTTTTTGGCTATAAAACGGCCATTTTTTTTTATTCGAAAAAAAAATCGAACGATTAAAGACTACATTTTTATGTATTAAATAAGCCTGCAAAATTTCATGAAGATCGGTTCATTAGTGTTCGAGTAATCTTGGTCACCGACTTCAGAAATGCCATTTTGAGAAAAACGCGTTTAAAGTTTCTCTTTCAACGCTCTTTCAACGCGGATTCTTCTCTTTCAACGCTCATATCTCAGTCAATTTTATTCGGATCCACTTGAAATTTTCAGGACATATTCTCAGATACTTATACTTCAAAAAAATGCAATTAAAAAAATCACAATTGGGGGTAACCCCTTAAAAGGAAATACAAATCTAAATATCCCGGATCACTACCGAATAGTTGGAAGTGATCCGAGATATTTCGATTTGTATCATCGATACTAACCTTCAATGATCTTGAACGACTATGACCCCCGAATGTTTTTTTATGCGGCTTAAGGTGCTTCACAAGACGGTTGAAAGAAAAATGTACCATTCCATTTAAAAAAGTGGACATGACCTCAACTGTGCGTCGGCGCCTCCATCGAAATAAAAAAAGATGGGAGGGCACGCTCAATTGAATCAAACAAGGCAAGTCGGGTCAGGGCCTGACACAGAGTAGGGAACACCCACTCACATTTCTGCACGGGACTCCACAAGCGAATGCGACTAATAAATTATTTATACATATGAAATTACGGACAATAATTAACTCTAATGATAAAAATATTATTGTTATTGAATAATAATAATATGCGTGCATATATTGACTGAAGCCTAATGGTAGTTGATTTTTATTGAACTTTCAGCATACATATCCGCAGTGGATGGGGCCAATGTGATAGTCGTAGATTGGAGCTTTGCCAACAAAGGTTTGTTGATTACTGCAAGAAAGCAAATGAAGGTTGTTGGAAAGGCAATAGCTGATCTGATCGAGACAATGACCCCCAACCAACAAGCCCAGATTACGCTCGTTGGTCATTCGCTGGGGGCGCATATAATGGGGATCGCTGGTAGACAACTAGACGGAAAACTCCCGCAGATAATCGGTAATTGTTGTATTTATCATCCTATGAGAGTTAACAATTTTTTTAGAATTTTCACGTTATCATGACTTTTGCCGCTTGTGGATATTACGTATGGGTGTAGTTCCGAAAAGCACATACCACCGATTAATTTGGAATTTCGTGTACCCATATATTTTGACCCGCTGATTACGAATATGATAGTGGGAATAGCGGCAAATATTATTTTCAATGTCAAGACTCACCAAAACTAATTTTTCGTAGGTTTTTATATTTCTTTTTAATAAATATTGATCTTGGAAAAAAATGTTTCCTACAAAAGTTGTAGCGTATAAAAGAATTGATCTTTTATGTTCTTAACAGTTTTTGTCTAGAACCAATCTGTTTCGAGAAAAATGCGATAATGCTGTACATTTTTGCCGATGGGATAATATGTGCATTTGCGGAACTCTATTAGTTTCGATATTATCTACTTACGCACTTTACCGCGGGGAAGTTAGAGTTTAGTCTTTAAAATGCAGGTTAACTTTCTGCTTTGAAAAAATTTTATTTTATTTTTGCTTTTTCGTGTTTTATTTTATTTTTGGCTTTTAAAAATAATTTTTGTTTATTTTTGTTTGGGCTTGCTTAGGTTTGAAGACTGAAACTGTTCGATTGAAACAATGGCTAAACTCCATTAGTTTCGATATTATCTACTCACGCACTTTACCGCGGGAAGGCTGGGGTTCAGTCTTATAAGTGCATGTCTATTTTGTACTTATTAAGTATTTTGTACCTTAAAAATAAAATTTGCGGATATTATCATATTCGTGACAAGCGAGTCAAAATACATGGGGACACGCAATTCCAAATAAATCGCCGGTATGGTCTTTTCGGAGCTTTATCCCTGATTGTTATTGGTCGTAACTATATCGTATGAAAGTTCAATTTTGATGTTTCCAAAATTTCGCCAAATCCACAACCAACACGTGAGGCAGAAGCAACCGGTCGTTGATTTTTTTTTTAATTTCAATCGATCGTCACGAATTCATTATGGACATTTTTTTCGAAAGCAATGGAACATTTGAAAGCTCCAAAGTTAAAATTTCATTGGAACAGTCTACGTGTGAAAGAGAGTTTAACGTCTTTGAACATCGACGAATAAAGCGTTCGACGTTTTTCAAAATCGATGGACAAATGAAATAACTATTTGCCAAGAAAAACGAACAAATGACGAATCCTGTCGAAGGGCCTGTGAAAATGAAGATTAATCTTTCCTCGTATTTTGCCGTGTCATTTAGCATTGGATCCGACTATTACCAGTGTTGTCAGGCCTCAGACGTTGAAGCTATCGTCGAATGCTGCGAAAAACGTGCAAGTCATTCACGCATATAGTTACGGCGAGTCCAAAGCTCTCGGGCATGCGGACTTTTATGCCAACGGACCAAAAAATCGGCCATCCTGTTTAAGCGGGACATGTACTCACGGTCACGCCTACGAATATTTTGCGGAATCAATCATTTCCAAATTCGAATTCAAGGCGCAAAAGTGCAGTGCCGATCAGAAACCCTCGAGAGATTGCAACAGCGGCGCGGCGGTTGTCGGCGGACGTCCCCCTATTCCGGCGTCAGTCGGAAAGTACTATTTTGAGACCAATGCAAAAATGCCGTATATTAAGCGTACGCCCGGTCCAAAAGCGGATTCGTTAACTATAAAAATCTTACGTATGAGGAACAACATCTTTACATCCATAAGAAACACTTTGCAAAGATTGACTGGAAAATGATCCATTATGAAGATGAAATATTGTGTTGTTCGTAGGTAAAGATTTGAACGAAGATTGGTACAAAACTTGTGGAAATCATTATTCTTTCGACGTAGAGAAGAAAAACAATATTATTTAATGCATAGATGGCGTAATTGTTGAAAATAGAGCGTGACAGGTAACCATTGTCACGAAATGAGACCTCAAAAAGACGATATATTCGACAAACAATTATACGGTAGCAAGATGTCATTATTAAATGTATTATTCTATATCGCTTGATTTATCGAAAAAAAAAGTACGACGCCATTATTCGTCTCGCTAGATATCAATGTCCTCATGGAAGCTAATCCACAAATCGTCGATCGATTGTTAGATTATCAATACAAACATCATTGACCTTTCCTTCATTATTCCGGATTTTGGATAAATCATTTCTTCGATAACGGAGAACTAAGAAACTGTCACGGAGTGGCAAGTGAGAGACGATTCGCGTTGGCCACTCGACAAATTTAAACAAATCATTAGAAACAACTTAATGTATCTTTCGCATGATGCGAGACCTCGAGAGAGAAGTCCTACGAGTTGGCCACCTAGCGGGGCGCTGCTGCACTACGCAGCTGCTGCCAAGCTTTCGATGGCGCAGCGGCTAGCCGTCGGCGTTTGTAAATGCGAAATTTCTACACCAAGTCTCACACGCGCGACCTTTTTTGTTAACGAAAAAAAAAAAAACAAAGTTTTTTCTTCTCTGTATTCTGGAATATCTGATTATTAGTTTTATTACGAATAATGGAAAATTACGCCCATTTGTATTACAATCGAACGGTGGTTTCCTATTTTTGCAGCAGTCTTTGTTAGATTTGAAAATCGAAAGTACCTCCAACACAACAAACAATTATTGAATAGCGCGCTTGTGCTAGCATTAATCGTCGGTAATGTTTGTCACGATACATTTCGTTTGGTGACATTCGTCGCCCAAACCAATAAAACATATATTGATATGGCATACGCTGCATCTAATTGATATCCCCTTGCCCCGCGCACGTGGAGTTTCCAATTGATCCACATAGAATCAAAGTCCTTTGACATTCGACAAAAATCTCCATTCATGGGATAATTTCGACGTAAATGTATATCGAATGCTCTGTATAATTAATTAATTACATAGACCTTTATAGTATCTTCGTAAAATAATAAATGAAACTAATTATATTACTCTAATATTATTTGGTAATTATCCAGCGCTCAAAAGTTTTGCGATTATGAGGAGTGTCCGAAAACTTTTGGCTGGCAGTATAGATCTAAATGATATATAATGTTGATATCTACATGAAACGTTAGGGTGTTAATTATAGTCTATCTCATGTTCTAAAAGATTGAAATTGTCGGTTTAGAATTCAACATCATTCGATTTTGTGTTAATGTTTTTCCTTTTGTTTTTGTTCTTTTTGTTTTTCTTGGTTCATTCAATAATGAGTCGATAAATGACGATGGCCGATTACCGTCGATTTCGAATAAAATGTTTGATTTTTCTTTGTTTTCATTTTTAGCACGTCGAAAATAATAAAAAAAATATTTCCACGTGTATGTGTGAAGCATATTTTTATTTCTTTCCGCTAAATATTATGATATTAACTAACCAGAGAACTAGATTCCTCATAGAACCAAATTTTTCGTATTGCATTCCACTATTAGAATCATTTATTTCAAATATGTTTATTTTTTCAAATCAATTTATTTAATATCGTCCAATAACTAAATATTTTATTTGATCCTAATTAACCTGTGATTCGGTTTCATCTGTTCAAAAAAAAAATTTCGTTAAATTCACTCAATGGATCTAGTTAATTTTTTAATTTACATTAAATACAATTTTCGTAGAGTCAACCATTTTTCTATTTGATTGAACTAATAGTCTATCTTTATTGCAACACTCATATCAGAGGGGAGTGGGGATAGAGAAGGTCGAGAGAGATGAATTATATATATATATATATATATAGGTTATGTTTGAAAACTCTGTAGCATTTTATTCGAGAAAACTCTCTAATTATCACAATGATATTAACTAATTGATATAGTTTATGTGATACAACAAATAGTTATAGGTATTCATTTGGTCTCATATACCGTGTCGGCGACCAAAATGTTATAAGCACTCGGTAGCATAGGGGCAGCGTGCGTAGCTATGAGTAGATAGGTACTAAGTTCGATTCGCATATGGGGCAAATATGTTTTTCGAAAAAAAATCATTTCTCAAGGCTCGGGAATGACGAATTACGATGAAAAATTGTTGCGGGAACGGTCTCTATGACGTGATTCATTTTATTTTCGATTTATGAAATATTTTATGCATATAGTATACTTATATAGATTTACAGTGTACATTGTAAGCAAATAAAGATTCATTTGAATCTCATCTTTCTTAACATATATAAATATCGTTAAAACAAATATGATCGTAGTAGGCTGTGAGACAAGGACAAAACCTATTTTATTTAAATAGATCCGATATAAGTTAATTTTTTGTATAACAGTGTACAGTAGGCCGAAAGGGGGGTACAGTAGGCTCTGCGGTAGCGCTCGAAGTAGGCCCACCTGAGGTTCCGTAGGTTCAGTTGTGGGCCTCGGTGACCTCCTGTCAGTAAAAATGTCCAGGTTCTGCCATGGAGGTTCATCGGAGGCCCTAACGCATGGTACTTCCAAACACTGCACCCACCTTTAGATACCCGATAATCCGCTATCGCCGATTTCTGCTCGGGAAAGGAAGCCTTTATTTGTCGGGTTGAAAATTTTGACTCGGGACCGTCACGGAAGACAACATTTTTTTGGAAACCAACATATTGATCGTAATACGGAAAATAACGGAAGGCAGAGTGCCAATGCAAAAAACTTTTTAGTGCGAGCGCTGATGAAGTGTTTCGGAATCCGCTGTTGACTAATCGGTTTATTGAATTTCGGGTCGGAACGCCCATAGAGAGCAGCAGCAGCAGGAACATCGTTTTTTACGAGGAAGCCGAAGGAATCTTGTATGGCGCTGAAATCGCGGATTAGCCGGTAAAACAACGAAATCATTAAGTGTTTCCTTGTTGAAACTTTGAGCGCGTTTTTTCTCAAAAATGTATTTTTCACAACTGCTGGAGTTATTACTCAAAAACTATTCAAGTGATTTTGATGAAATTTGTCACACATCATCCTTGTACCATCGGTTTGTCGGTGAACCTATATGATATTTCAATTCTAAAAATGAAACGTACTTTTGCCCTCAAATATAGCAAAAATGTCACAAAGAATCACAAAATAGACATTATTAAGCTACCATTTCGTGAATTTTGCCTATATTTCCAAAATCCTCCTTCACCGACAGCGTATGGGCGTTTCCTTTGAAGGAAGGTTCTGCCTTGTTGGGCCAAAAAATGTTCGATTTTTCACCAATTTTTTATGCGAAAAGTATTAAATATAGAATGTTGATATTTAGTATGTTGACTAAGCGGTCTTTATTGAACATCAAAATGTTTTTTTAAGTTTCACAAAACATGGTGGTGGGAGTGGGAGGAGCCACGTATGTCGGTGCGCGGATGATGACATTCTTCGCTTGCGGAAGTCCTAAGCCCCGGACAGGGGAAGTGAAGCATCAAACATATTTTTACTGTATAAGTTGACCTAGAATCAAGAAGAAAAATTGAAAAATAACAAAATAGTGAGCGATCGGAAGGAACTTTGACTTTTTTCCCAAAAATTTTCGCCGTCTTTTCAGTTCACAATTTTTTTATAGGTGTTTCTTTTATTTTTTATTTCTTCATAGGAATAGTCAGCACATCTATAATTCTCACCCGAACTGGAATATTTCTGATATCTGCCATAGGTTTTTTTGCTGAAAAAGTCGAATGAAATTATGACACGGAAGTTATAGCGGGAAACCAGTTTAGCAGTACGTTTTTTAGTGTTTTTACGATTTTTTGACAAGGAATGCATGGATAGAATTTATTTAAACTTTGGGAATAATCCATACATATTTTCAAACAAATATTCTAATTTTTCCGAAGCATTTCCTCTGAAAATATGGAACATATAACCTGTCGCCCATCGAACGACACCATCAGACTTTGCTGTTGTGTGCACTCTGAAAGCCACAGTTTTCATAAAAAATCAATACGGTTTGACGATTACTGAAAGAATCGTCAAACTGATTAGATAGATATGATTTTCATCTATATGAACCTGTCTGACCAAAAAAAGTTGAAATCTGCATTTTTTAGCGGTGTTTAAACAAAACAAACAATTTTTTGCCATTATTTTATAACGTTTTTTGCTATAAAAAATATATCTTAAACAATGATATTGCCCAAATTAAGATTCACATAGAGCGTAATTATATAAAGAAACAATCTGTCAATCTATAAAATTATAGGTTAGAAACTTTTTGAACTAGAGTGCACACAAATTGAATAAAGTCGTTTCGAGCAAAACGCATTTGAAAAAAATTACGAAAAAAAATTCAAGGCATTAATGAATTATTTATACTACTTTGGGAACAAATTCTTGAATAGCTTTAGCACCAATTTATGGAATGTGAAAAAAATCGATTTTTGGAGTCATCTAAAATGGTTTCCCGCTTTAACTTATAAAACAGTGCCAAAAATTCCATTTTCGATATCTACAATTTTAAACGCCATTTGATGTATTTATTTCATATGAGCTCCGGAATCATGGTAGGCCGTCGACCAACTTTTTTTACACGTGAGTGTCTCCCGAACGGTGTAAAGTCGATTTGATTCATTATTTTTGTTTGACAAAATTCTGAGGGACTGTGAAAACGTTAATAAATATGTGGTAAAAATTAAAAAATAGTATGTTTTAATGGTTCATAAAAAAAATTACCAAAAAATGCGGAAAAAAATAGCTGTCACAAGGGATGTCCCCGTAAAGCCCTTTATGGATTGTGCAAGTAGATGCTGCCAATTTGGATCTCGTTTAAGATGTAGCAAAATCTCGAAGAAAAGAAAACAATTTCGGGATTTTTTTTCCTATATGTAAAATGAGGGCGAAATATTTTTTTTTCGCCAACCCCATCGCGTGGGCTGTCATTGAACAGGTCCTTCGGACCAAAATTGAAGGTGACATTTGCCATTTTCAATCGTTGAGCCCCGCTTGCAGAATATCAAGCTTTAGGTGTTGCGCAACATGTCCCCGTCTCGAATTTGAAAACCGTCGATTTTGAAAATCGGCAAAAATTCTTGGTCCTAGACTATGATTACAACTATTGATTAAGGTAGAAGCTTTCTGAAGATTTTGTTCAAGTTTTAACCAGCCACTGTTCATATCATTATGCATGTTTGAGGAAAATTTCAGAACAGTCGACTATTTAGATTGGGAGATAATGGGTTGAAACACTGCATCTTTTAACACTACAGGGTCTGTATTGAAATTTAGACAGAATAATTTTCCGTAAAAAATATTTGTCTCCCATAATAAGAAGACGTACGGCAACACCGAATCGTTAATCGTATCCAATGGCGTAAATTTGCGCAGCATATTTAAAATAATACGGCAACACACATTTTTTTTGGAAGTAATTTTTAATCGAACAATGTTTTTAATTGGCTATGAATTAACCATTACTTTTATTTGTCAATCAACATGACATAAACAAAACAAAATATTAATATTTATAACGCAAATATTTTTTTTATGATAAAAGTTTTTAACTCTCCGAACACAATAATTATTATTTTTTGTCGAAATGTTGAACATTACGGTTCTGCGGTGTTGCCATGTGTCTTTTCATTATAAGGGACAAATATTTTTCACGGAGTTATATTCTGTCTTTACTGAACATTTTGGGCCAAAGTGAATGGTAAAGGTAATCCAAACTTTTTTTTCACTCTTTCTCTAACTAGTTTGCTATCCGAACGTAATTTTTTTTCCAAAATTTCTAAACACAATAGAACGGTACGACCAATTATGTGACCTATGCGATTATGTGAAAAATGCAACCATAAAAAAATCTATTTTAGGAAATTGTCACACCAGTGGTGCCCCTTAAAATTATTCGACAAGACCAAAGAATCACGTCGCCCGCGACTGCAACGCAAATCAACTTTACGTTTGCACAGCAGCGTTGTGGAAGTTACTGCAATATAATCTTTCCTTTGTTCACGATATATACTAATTTACCGTACCTATTGTGCCACTAATTGAAATTATCTCCGAAGAAAATTGTAGCCTGTGGAAAGCATCGAAGACAGCTAGCAGTTCATTTAAAAAATTGACATTATCTTCGTTTTCTCGGGACGTATCCAATTATTATATAAAAATTATTTGTTTTTCTAAACAATATCGTGATCACGTGTATAAGCGCAATGTAAACAAATTATGCATTCCTGCCAAGATTATTCGTATTGTGGAGAGTGAAAAGCGAGTCGAATGGCGTTTTCCGTCAAGACGCAAGTTGGATAGTTGGTGGCATGTACTTTGTTAGAACTTGACTATATATACGTGGTGACCAGATTAAAATTCAGTTCGACCGAAGATTCAACGCCTGCCACAGCTCTCACGGACTTCGATCGTCTCAGTTCATTATTCGGACCATCGATCCACCAATTTTCGACGCTTTCGAGGAAAACTTTGATCCTGTTAGGCTTCATATATGAAAATATTGAAGACGTATTTAAAATCCATCATTATCGTATTGTTTTCTTTGGTGAAAATCGACAGTTTCTTTTCGTAAAGCAAATAAAAATCAATTCTTTTTTTTTCAATCGTGAAAACAAGAACCGTTTTTACTCTTCGTACACCCTCGACGAGTATATTTTTCTACGGCAATAATAACAGCAACGAAAATGTCCCGTTTATCACACTGCTGGCTTGTCACCATCGTTACCATAGGTAAGTGAAATTTCGCGCTATACTACAATCTGACTCTATTGAGCCACGTCCAAAAAGTTGCTTACTTTTTTTTTACAAATTTTGGAGAAAAAACACTTTATCGTTACTGAATTTGAAGCTGATTGATTGAATAAAACCTGCATAAAAAAATACAATGCTGTAAAATTGATTAAAATATATATAAATAAAATACAAACCTGTAAAAATGCATAAAATCGTTACGAATACCATGAAAAGCATATTAGAAGGTCCGAAAAATCAATTTTTTTAAATACTTGAATCGATAGATAAACTCTCCGAAAATATGTTTACAAAGTTACAGAGGCCAATTGAAAATATTTTCGAAGATACAAGCCCAAAAGCAAAGAAGCAATTGATATTTGATATTGATATTTCCTATTGAAAACTTTGAAGCGCGTTTTCTCCAGTTTTCATTTTCACGATTTTGCCAAATTGGCGGGCGTGATAGCAAAAAAACTAAACGACCTATTGAATGAAACCAAAGTTTATTTTCTTCGGTATAAAAGTGTTTTTAAATAATTTGTATAGCACGTTAAAGTGGTTTTTTTTAAAACACATTTTTTTTCAAACCTAAGAAAAGTTATAATTTCACGATTTGTTCAGCTTTTTTGGAATTTGATTTCAACGTATTTTTTTTCTTCTATCAATGGAGAGTAAATTCCATTTTTATTAATAAGAAAAAAATCCAAAATTGCGACTCTGGCTCCCGTCAAATAAAGACACGCACGGCGTGTTTTCCAATAGAGCCTTGCCAGTTCATCCGAAACGAAAAAGGGGTATACATTATTAAAGTAGACTATATTTGGGGGCCTCGTATTTTTTTGTTTTTTGAAAAACTCCTGGATAACAAAATGGCAGCCGTTTGAAAAAAAAAACCAATTTTTTGTCCGGCATTTGGCGCGAAAATTCAATTTCCGTTCAATTGCGCAGAGATTCGTGTGAATCTCTGAATAATTCGCTTTGCAGAAAAAAAAAACTCCGAGCGCCTCAGCCTACCTGTTTTCCAGCCGACTGACGGTTCCGCTCAACAGGCTGTAAATTATAAAATACTCTAGATGTGGAAATATTCTTTTACCCACGTGTTCGAAACACTTCAAGGCTGAACATTATGTCAAAGAAAACGAATTTTTCATCGTCATGAACGGTGACGTGTCCTTAAGGGGTGACACCACTGTAGAATTTAAAAAAAAAATGATTTTTTCAAAACTGGCGTAAGAGATGCTTTGAACCATCTAGAATATGGGTGTCATTGGCTGGCCATAAAATTTTGAGCACGTCTTTAAATTAACATTTCAAAGAGCAATACGCTGCACTATTAACAAATGTTTGTTCTTTTTTTACTCTTAGCACTATTAACAAATGTTTGTTCTTTTTTTTCTGTCGAAAATGTAATTTTTTACTTGAAATGCTTGCCAATCACACAAAAATTCATATTTTCAAAATCCCCTTCGTATTTCTGTAGCTATACTCATGTAAATTAATAGAATTAAATTTTATATTCGCGTCAGTTATACTGCGTGTCTCAGAGCGTCTCAAATTCAACATGTTTTTAATATCAATTTTTTTTTTCTACACTCGAAGATATGACTAATAACATCCTTGAATATTATTATCCTCATGCTTGTCTATCCAGCCAAAAAAAATTACGAACAATCTCTCAATTTTAGACGTTTACCGTGGTGCCTCTTAAGGGGTCTTCTCACTTTAGACGCTAAAAAGGCTATTTTCATGAACGTTTTTGATAGGTTTATGTTATAGATATTGATATAAAAGTTGTTACACTTAGTAACTACACTTTCGAAATACATTAGAAAAAAAAATATTTATTTAAATCACGATTTACAGACGAAAATGGTAGTTAAAAAAATGACCAAAAAAGTGTAGGTCTGCGCTGTTTATGTAATCTCGGCGATGAATCATCCGAAACAAAAAAATCAAACGGTTTTAGATTCAGTATTTTAATGTCTATAGCGCGTTTTTATCACCGTTTTTGGCAAAAAAAAATAGTACACATCAAAATTTTTAAAAATCCCTGATATGCGCTATAGATGTAGTTGTAAAGAATATATGGTTAAAATTTCATAAGGATTGGTTCCGTAGTTTCGAAGATTTTATCGACAAGCCGTCGAAAAACGTTGTTTCGAGAAAAACGCGTTTAACGTTTGTTTGGGTTACATAAATACACAACAAAAAAATGGTTTTATGTATTCCGAAAGTATATTCATTAAGTGCAACAACTTTTATATAAATTTCTATAATATAAACTCATCCAAAAAAGATCATGAAAGTAGCCCTTTTTAGCGTCTGAAGTGAGAAGACCCCTTAATCAAATAAAATCTGCATGAATAAAGTATGAAGCTGTTCAATTGAATAAAATCGACATGAATCTGTACGTTGTTCACTATTTACGCACGGCTCGATTACAATGAAGTCGAATCAAATTATCCCAATGTAGAAAAAGAAATAATCCATTGAATGCATTAAGTAACCACGCTAAGTGCTCATCCTATCTTAACATCACAATAGCCTGTTACAGCGCCTGTGGACACACCA
Source organism: Ophion ellenae (assembly GCA_963210295.1). Classification (NCBI taxonomy): domain Eukaryota; kingdom Metazoa; phylum Arthropoda; class Insecta; order Hymenoptera; family Ichneumonidae; genus Ophion; species Ophion ellenae. The sequence goes on along the minus strand of OY723397.1, from coordinate 563,352 downwards.
CCGATAAAGATTGCCAGGAAGAAGTGTCGGCAAAGATACTTTTTTATCATTCAGTTGGGCATAAGGCCCCTACATCGTTCAACCCCCGTGTCGACAAAGACGTAGCCGGACTTACTTTAGGCACAGATGAAGTAGTTATCATAACCCATGGATATCTGGAAAACTCTTACCATCCCTCTTGCGAACTCATTCGGAGAGGTATGTCACCAAGTACTGCGCGTTTCTTTAACGGCGGGGTAAAGTTAATTCGGCGAAAAAAGGCATGTTTTTAAGATTTTTTTTTGGCGTAACGAATAGTGTTCGTTTATTGAAAATTTTACATATAATAAAGTAACATTTGAACAACATTCTCCTAAATTTGCATTGCAAAATATTCAAAATTGAGCGAGTGAAAATTAAAACCCGGAGGCGCCTCGAAAAAAAGTTGGTTTGCGGTGTGCACCATAACTCGCAACAGAATCATCTGAAACAAAAAAATCAAAATGCATTTGTTAAAGGAGATGTTTCTCGAGGTAATGACGGGAGGATTTTTTTTCTTTCGATTTTTCGATTTTTCGTAGCACTTGGGAGCCAAAAACCCGATTTTCGCTAAAAAAAATCGGCTAATTTGTTGTTGAAAAATTAGTAATTATTTTAAAAAAAAAACAAAAAAGCTCTCGACAATACCTGGTGAATTATGTGAAGAAGTACTGTGCAAAATTTCAAAGCGATTGGTCCAGTAGATTTTGAGTTATCGTGCACACGGACTTCAAATATGACAAGTCTCAGAAAAACGGTTTGAAAAACGCAGAAGAGTTTGGTCGCTTAGCGCTCATTGCACATAAAATACTCATAACTTCGTCAATTTTACTCCGATCGACTTGAAATTTTAACACAATATTCTTGATATATTATGCATTCATTTAAAAAATTTAAAAAAAAATTTAAAAAAAATTTGAATACTTTACCCCACCCTTAAAAAAATAATATATTCTGAATATTTCTTCATAAAATTTCTAGCACCGTGAACAAAGTTATACGGGTTTTACGAACGAACAAAAAAACCTGCTAAGTACGTGTCGGACTACGCATAAAGTCGGATACCGTACTCGTTTTTTTCTGCAATCATTTGAAGCATCGATGTTTACCTAACATGTAATCTTCTTCTTCTGTAAATACAGGGTATCCCTCTTAACTCTGCCACCCGAAATAACTCGGTAATTATCGACGACGCAAAAAAATGTTCCAGACAAAATTTGTACGGTGTGATGGGGGCCATCTAATGCGACGCATTTTTTTTATTCCAGTGGAGGCGCTGACGCAGAGTGAAAGTCACATCTACTTTTTTTAATGGAATGGTACCTTTTTTTCGACCATCTTGTGGAGCATATAAAGCCGCATATTAAACATCGGTGGTGAAAGTCGTTCAAGGTCATTCAGGGTCACCTATAAATATGAAATACAAATCTAAATACCTCGGATCACTACCAAATATTTGGTAGTGGTCCGAGATATTTGGATTTGTATCATCGATACCGACCTTGAATGACCTTGAACGACTATGACCCCCTAATGTTTTTTATGCGGCTGGATGTGCTCCACAAGATGGTTGAGAGAAAAATGTACCATTCCATTTTAAAAAGTGGAGGTGACCTTAACTGTGCGTCAGCGCCTCCACCGAAACAAAAAATGGGAGGGCCCGCTCAATTAAATCAAACAAGGCAAGTCTGGTCAGGGCCTGACACAGAATAGGGAACGCTCATTCACATTTCTGCACGGGACTCCACAAGCGAATACGACTATTAAATTATTTATACATATGAAATGACGGACAATGATTAACTCTAATGATAAAAATATTATTGTTCTTAAATAATAATAATATGCGTGCATATATTGACTGAAGCGTAAGAGTATTTGATTTTTATTGAACTTTCAGCATATTTACTCACGGAAAGCATGGTACATGTGATAGTCGTAGATTGGAGCTTTGCCACCAAAGGTTTGTTGAGTAGTGCGAGAAAGAAAATGGCGGCTGTTGGACAAGAAATAGCTGATCTGATCAAGAAAATGGGCGACTCTGTACTGCCCCAGATTACGCTCGTTGGTCATTCGCTGGGGGCGCATGTAATGGGAATCGTTGGTAAAAACCTGGGAGGAACAATCCCAATAATAATTGGTAATTCTTGTATTTATCATCCTATGAGAGTTTACAATTTTTTAGAATTTCCAAGTTATCTTGACATTTGCCGCTTGTGATTATTACGTATGGGTGTAGTTCCGAAAAGCACATACCACCGATTAATTTGGAATTTCGTGTATCCATGTATTTTGACTCGCTGATTACGAATATAATAGTGAAAATAGCCGCAAATATTATTTTCAAGGTCAATACTCACCAAAACTAATTTTCGTAGGTTTTTCTATTTTATTTTCATAAATGTTGATCTTGGAAGAAAATGTGTCCTACAAACGTTGTAGCATATAAAAAAATGGATCTTTCATGTCCTTTACAGTTTTTGTCTAAAACCAATCGGTTTCGAGAAAAATAGGATAATGCTGTACATTTTTGCTGGTGGGATAATATGTACATTTTGCGGAACTCTATTAGTTTCGGTGTTATCTACTTACGCACTTTACCGCAGGAAGGTTGGAGTTTAGTCTTTAAAATGCATGTTAATTTTCTGCTTTTTCAAATTTTATTTTACTTTTGCTTTTTCGTATTTTATTTCATTTTTGTTTTTTTTTTAAATATTTTATTTTTGCTTGGGTTTAAAGACTAAAACTGCTAAATTGAAACAATGGCTAAACTTCATTAGTTTCAATATTATCTACTGACGCACTTTACCGCGGGAAGGTTGGAGTTTAGTCTTAAAAGTGCATGTTTATTCGAAGCTTTTTTAAATGTTATTATTTGCTTTTTTGTATTTTGCATTTTTTGTATTTCATTCTATTTTTGGTTGTTTAAAATATGTTGTTTTCCCTTTTTTGTTCGGGTTTGTTCGGGTTTAGAGACTAAACTCCTACCTTCGCGCGGTAAAGTGCTTAAGGGACAACACCACTGTGACCCCCTGTTTTTTTGCCATTTTACAAGAATTTTTTTTGTGGGAAAAAAAAGAGATATTCGAAATTTTTTTTGTTTTGTTCGTTGTTTATTGAAGATACATAAAAAAAATTTCAAATTTTTCACGCCCCACGGTGACACTGGGGAAGCTCCCGCGTCGTGCCGCACTCAAAAAAGTGGTTTTGAGAAAAACGCGTTCAAAGTTTTAGGTTTTTTAGGTTTGTTAATTTATGCGATGAACTGGAAAAATAATTTTTTACCTTTAATCAGCGATGCCGGCACCATATAGCTGGCCTTCAAGAAGCAAATCATTGTCTCTAGCATCTTTTCTCGAACTTGTAGAGGCTCTTCTTGCCTCTTTTGCAGCGTCTGTGAGCGAGCGCTCCGCCAGCTCGATCCGCGCTGCGTCGGTTTCAACGCAAAAATTGAAACAATTTGGGCCGATAGTTATCCCCAACGTCTCCAAAACTTTCATGAGGCTTCTCAGGCCATCATTGAATAATAATACCGCGATATCAGCTGCAATATCGACGATTTTTTTGCTCCCGGACTGACACTTGGGGGCTATTGCCCAAACTGATTTGTTGTAGCTTTCGTTGTTGTTTTCCGTGAAGCCGCCCAAACAACGCTGCAGCAAATCGTCTCTGCTCAAATTTTCGAAGACTGGCGTAATTGCTTCCAATACTTCCTCAGGAAGAGGCGGCTTATGGCGATATTCAGAAATATTACCGCTTGCTGCCACGCACACCACGACTCGGTGTCGTCATGTCGTCTCTGGGCAATCGTCATGTTGTGGCTCACTATCTGTGGATATTTTATGTTTGATAGTTGCCCAAATTGCCTTCCTCATTTTTTCAACATCATCGCTGTTCCTCCGAATAGCCAAGCCGTAATATGTGCTCAACTCGTCAATCAATTTTCCGGTGAGCTTTCCTCTGCCAGACAATCCTTTTTGTTTTTTCACGATTCCGCGGAGGCGCGTCCCCATACGTTTGCAGAACTATTTTCGGAGCTATAACGGTTCGGAGGTTTTCGATTCGAAATTTTCGTTCGACTCCTCGTCACATAGCTCCGTTTTGTTCCCTTTTTCCCCGCGTACACTTTCGGATTATCCATTTCGATGTGCGAAGAATAATTCTGAGCGTTCGATATTTATAAACGAAATGATTCGGAGCGTTTAGACACGAGTAGCGTCGCTTCTATACGCAAACTGACGCTATGACGCTATCCCTATACCTGCCTTAAAAATGTTTCAATTATCGCCACCTATGGCTTTTTTTCGAAACTATATTTATAACAATAGCCGGTTTTTGTGAAGGGAGACAAGAGAATACCTGGGAAAGACCCGCAGGACCTGGGAAAGGCCCGGTATACCTGCCGACCCTGAGGCGCGCAGCTGCGCGGGACCCCGAGCGTCACGGAGCGCTGCACCGCTCCACAAAATATTCAATATCTCCGAAAATAATGATTTTTTCGACCTGGGTCGAACGGCATCTTAATCTTAAATGTATTTTAGATTTTTCTAGATGGTTTTCAAAAAAATCGATTTCTTGAAGCCGTCACAGTGGTGATGTCCCTTAAGGGCGGGGTAAAGTATTTAAATTTGTTTTTTTTTTCATTTTTTTTTTTCATTTTTAAAATGAATGCATAATAAATCAAGAATATTGTGTTAAAATTTCAAGTCGATCGGAGTAAAATTGACGAAATTATGAGTATTTGAGCGTCTATTGCTCCATGCCGGGTTTTATACCTAGGCGGCAGCTGCGCGGCGCGCTATTGTATTTTTCGACCCCGAATAAATTTCTTGATAAACGGGCCTGTTCCGGTGTATATTAGTATACACATTAGTCTGTACATCAGTTGACCGCTGTATGCCGTGCTGAGCAGTAGCAAGTCACACTAACAGTTTGAGTCCGTTTTCGTTCGTGTTCGTACCTCGAAAAATGCCTCGAAAAATAAGCAGACAAGATCGTGAGAACGGTATTGGCCAATTGTGCCGACCGAAAAAAAAGTGACTTTGAGTGAGTATAAGAAAATTATCGAGTTTTATTTTGAATTTCTAAAAATTCAAAGATTATTGAAAAATCTGAAAAAATTCATACGTATTCAGAAAAATGAACGAATCACGAAAAAAAATTGGGTTGTTCATTTTGTTAATAACATTTTGGAATTATTATTATGCAAAATTAATCTTTTGAGTACCTTTAATATGCATGAATTTTCTCATTTTTGTTTCAGATGATTCTGTTGCGACTTATGGTGCACACCGCAAACCAACTTTTTTTCGAGGCGCCTTCGGGTTTTAATTTTCACTCGCTCAATTTTGAATGTTTTGCAATGCAAATTTAGGAGAATGTTGTTCAAATGTTACTTTATTATATGTAAATTTTTCAATAAACGAACACTATTCGTTACGCCAAAAAAAAAATCTTAAAAACATGCCTTTTTTTCGCCGAATTAACTTTACCCCGCCCTTAAGTAGATAATATCGAAACTAATGGAGCTCAGCAAAATGCACTTATTGGAGCATTATCCAATTTTCTCGAAACAGAATGATTTTAGACAAAACCTATATAGAACACGAAAAATCAATTTTTGTATAGGCTACAACTTTTGTAGGAAAGATTTTTCTCCAAGATCATTATTTATCAAAATAAAGTAGAAAAACTTTTTTAAATCAGTTTTTGTGGGTTTTGACTTTCAAAATAAAATTTGCGGATATTATCATATTCGTGATAAGCGAGTCACAATACATGGGTACACGAAATTCCAAATTGATCGGCGGTATGGGCTTTTCGGAAATTTATCCTTGATTTTCACTGGTCGTTACTTTATCGTATGAAAGTTCAATTTCGATGTTTCCAAAATGTCACCAAATGTACGATCAACCCGCTCATTGATTCTTTTTTAAATCCAATCAATTGTCACGAATTTATTATGGACATTTTTTTTTCGAAAGCAATGGAACATGGAAGCTCCAAAGTCAAAATTTCATTGGAACAGTCTACGTGTAAAAGAGAGTTTAACTTCTTTGAATATCGATGAATAAAGCGTTCGACGGTTTTCAACATCGATGAACAAATAAAATAACGATTTGCCAAGAAAAAAGAACAAATAACGAATCCTGTCGAAGGGCCTGTGAAAATGAAGATTAATCTTTCCTCGCATTTTTCCGTGTCATTTAGCATTGGATCCGACCTTCATCACACTTGTCAAGCCTGACGAGTTGCGACTGTCGAAGAGTGCTGCGAAAAACGTGCAAGTAATTCACGCATATAGTTACGGCGAGTCTAAAGCTCTCGGGCATGTGGACTTTTATGCCAACGGACCACAAAATCGGCCGTCCTGTCCATGCGGGAGATGTACTCACGGTCACGCCTACGAATATTTTGCGGAGTCACTCACTTCTCAACTAGCATTCAAAGCGAAAAAATGCACCACCGATGACAAACCGTCGAGAAGTTGCAAGGTGGGCGAAGAAGTCGATGTCGGCGGACGTACCCCTGATTCGAATTTAACCGGAAAGTTTTATTTTGAGACCAATGCAGAATCGCCTTATATTATCCGTGAGCCCTGTCCAAACGCGGATTCGTTAACGACAAAAATCTTACGTATGAGGAACAACGTGTTTACGTCCATGAGAAGCGCTTGGCAAACAGTGTTTGGAAAATGATCCATTATGAAGATGAAATATTGTGTTGGTCGTAGGCAAAATTTTGAATGAATATTAGTACAAAACTTGTGGAAGTCATTATTCTTTCGACGTAGAGGAGAAAAAAAAACATTATTGTGATGCATAGTGTAAAGATGGCGGTAATTTTTGCCAATAGAGCGTGACAGGTAACCATTGTCACGAAATAAGACTTCAAAAAGACGATATATTCGACAGAAAATTATGCGGTGGCAAGATGCAGTTATTTAATGTATTATTCTATGTCGCTTGATTTATCGAAAAAAAAGAAGTACGACGCCATTATTCGTCTCGCTAGATATCAATGTCCTCATGGAAGCTAATCCATAAATCGTAGATCGATGATTAGATTATCAACACAAACATCATTGACCTTTTCTTCATTTTTCCGGATTTTGGATAAATCATTTCTTTGATAACGGAGAACTAAGAAACTGTCACGGAGTGGCAAGTGAGAGACGATGTCGTACGAGAGCGATCTCCGCGTCCTATTTTTAATCCGATTACTACAATAATTATGCATAGTTTTGAATTGTCTAAATCCAACGAGTTGGAACCGAACGCGATTCGCGTTGGCCACTCGACAAATCTAAACAAATCATACGAAACGACTTAATATGTCTTTCATATGATGCGAGACCTCGAGAGAGATGTCCTACGAGTGGGCCACCTAGCGGGACACTAAGCAACTGCTGCCCAGCTGTCGATGGCGCAGCGGCTAGCCGACGGCGTTTGTAAATGCGAAAAAAAAGTTGTTTCTTCTCTGTATTCTGGAATATCTGATTATTAGTTTTATTACGAATAATGGAAAATTACGCACCCTTGTATTACAATTGAACGGTGGTTTCCTATTTTTGCAGCAATCTTTGTTAGATTTGAAAACCAAAAGTACGTCCAACACAACAAATAATTATTGAATAGCGCGCTTGTGCTAGCATTAATCGTCGGTAATGTTTGTCACGATACATTTACTTTGTTGATATTCCTCGCCCAAACCAATAAAACATATATTAATATGGCATATGCTGCATCTGATTGATACCCCCTTGCACACGTGAGGTTTCCAATTGATCCACAGAGACATTCGACAAAAATCTCCTTTCATCGGATAATTTCGACGTAAATGTATATTGTCGGGATAATTAACAACGAATATTATTAGTCATTATTCTCGTAATTAGTAATAATTACTTAATATTAATTTGATAACTATGGTCAGATATTGTACATTCTAGAAATTTCTAGACAAAATAGTGCGGAATTTTTTTTCATACATAATTGTTTTTTTGGAATATCGGGTAATTATTGAAGTTTTTTTTATTTCTTCGAGATCATAGACAGCTTTAGTACATAGTTTTTCTTGATAGGGGAATCTTTTTTGCTCGGACCGATATTCATTTTTGACAGCTCCTTGGGCCGATATTGAGGTTACGAACGGGGGGCGTATGTCACTAATTTCACACGAGTTGTGATCACACGAGTTGTGATCAAACGAGTTGTGATCACACGAGTTGTGATCAAACGAGTTGTGATCACACAAGTTGTGATCAAACGAGTTGTGATCACACGAGTTGTGATCACACGAGTTGTGATTACACACGTTGTGATCACACAACAGGTTCAACATCCCGATATTATCGTCCGCAAAACGGGAGTAATTACATTATGACTTGCAAAGAAAGGAAACAAATTACGTAGTTCTATAAAACGATGGCGCTCTCGAAAAAAAAATACATGATCGTATAAAGAGGGGTAATAATGACTGCATGATGCCTAATTAAAATAAACAAATGACCCAATTGCGTGAAGTTATTGCTATCATGTGAAATGATATAAATGTACACCGAGAGAAATGTACGATGTTCTCAACCATATTTTAAGTATATTTTATATTTCCTGAGGGAACAATAATATTTTATAGCTATAGTTACTGTCAAATATAAATAGTACAGTAAAAGTAAAAAGTAAATAGAAAATAGTACTGCTTATTGATATTTTAGCAGTTGGATGAATTATGCACAAATGTTAACCACAACCACCAATTTTACAAACATACGTTTATTCTTCAATGCTATATAATATAGTAGGTTTTCATCAAATCGATATTCTCTGATACTATGAAAAATGTACTTCCCCAAGATTCTAATAGTGAACTGAAATATATATACATTGATTAAAAATATTGAATAATCATTTCGGGGATAATAGTCAAACAAGCCATCTAAATCGCTTGTTTAGGTATACTTTTCGCTTATAGTCGTGTCAACCATATTATGATTGCGGTGTCAATAAACTATAAAAAATTTCACCATCCCCTCTTTTACTATGGGCGTTTGTTGCAAATACCATGGACTTTTCTCGCGGCGTACGAATTACGAATTATTTTGAAGTTGAAAAAATGGAATTCCTGAAGTTAAAAACTTTTAAAATCCTGAAGCTTACAGGTGTATTGGTTTTCGGCGAAATCATTTGGCACAGTAACGTTCTTTTTCCCACTGTCCCGCCCTTGATCAAAGTTTTTCCGATCTTTCATTCACTCTACGTGATTTTCTTTGTTTCGGTTTTGTTGCACGCGATCTTGTCGGCACAGGCTCAGCTTGGCTGAAGCCACTTTGGATTTCCTCTATAGATTTCTGATCTGGCAATCTCGGTGTGTGGCGTGTGTGTATACGAGCTCTCAAGTGTCTTACAGAATTTGCTAGTATATTGGCTAACTCGAACTCACTTTACTCTCCGTCTGTCTATCTGTCCGTCCCCCCTGCCCCTCGCGCGCGCTATCGTTCTCGCACGTTTCCATCTCTATTTCTCGTTCTTGTTTTACTCTTTGGGGCAGTGCCTTCAGCTCTCGGACTTCGTGGCTCTACAGAGTTGGCTTTCGGGATCTTCACGACAATCAAAGACCCACAACTTCCGGCTGGCGAGCCTCCAGACCGTGATCAGTTTTCGGTCGTCTGCGCTTGTTTTATGCGATATATATATGGGATATTCCACGTCATTTCAGCTAACCCGTAACCCCGACCATTTTTGGTTTTCCTGATTGTTTTTTGTAAAATTGTACCCCATGAAAGGAATATCGACACCAATTTTTAGATTTTTATCTCTTCTCTTTTAGGAGTTATAATTTTCCAAAAAATGTCGATTTCACTAGTTTTGTGGAAACGTTTAAACGCTGATGGCTCCTGAGCTAATTAAGTAATTAAGATATCGACAAATAGCATTATATTTTTGTTTCGTTTTGGAGCATACTTTCGTTAAAAAATATGAAAACAATTATGTATGTCGATGTTTTATTTTGCTTCTAAGGTGAAAACTATTTTCTTTAAAGATGATTGCCATTTTTTTTTTCCAAAAATTCTTTAAATCAGATTCGCCCATTCTATGATTTTTAGGACTATTCTCATCGTGGGCCCATTTTTCCTTCTATTTTTTTTTCGAATTAATCTCATTTTTTTTAAACGATTTTTATCATTTTAATGTCCAATGATGCTATTGATCATTTTGAGATGTGCTATTCGGCTTCGACAGGCCAGAAGCGGTTTGTTTTTCATTTGTACTCAATTTGACGAAAAAAGTGATAACGAATCAAAAAAATGTCTATATTTATATCTATACATCTATATAGTATATTTATAAATTATAAATATCAGCCAGAAAAATCATGATTCCAACAATGTTCAGAAACATTCCATTATTAACCGAAGGAAGTAACGGATTTGTCGTAGCAAAAAAAAAACACGCCCACACGAGCAAATAAATTGAAAAGAAAACGAGGTTAATGACGGGGTGAACGATGACTCCGCATGTTAATGAATTCAAGCGAATATCGGCGCGTAGACCATGACGCATAAGTGGCAGGAGATTTTCGAAGCGAGAGACAAAGTCCTGTGAAAGCTAACAGAGAAACGGATTAATCGGCCGTGTTGGCGGGCGCGATCCAGCACCGTAGTCCGTTAGATATTGTACTAAAAAGTACATAAAGCGGCGTTGAGGGTTGCAAAAGAGGAGGAGGGAGGGTGGTAGAAAGCACTGCATGTGGAGGGCGTTCAAATCGCCGCTCGCTATTCCGGAAATGAATATTTTACCATTAACTTTGCTCGCACTGTATATGCAGGGAGCGGTGGGTAAAGTTCCATTGTAGTAATTGCGAACACTTCCGAGCAGCGGGTGCCAAACCGCAGGTCGCTACAATCAATTACGAACGGCGGTGAGGGAACAAGGGTAGGGAGAAATGGAGTTGACCGGATGTCCAGATATGAGAGAGCGAGAAGGTAAAATGTCGCCTTTTACGTCGATACAGGTATGTATGGGCTATTTTGATCTAAATCCGAAAAAAAAACCTATCGTTTACGTTACTAATACTTGACACATGATTTTTATTGTGTTGTATTTTTCAAAGATATTTTAGTGTTATTCTTTGGCAATTAGACACGTTTTAAGGGGTTAAGCCACTCTAGAGGCCGAAAAAATAGGCTTTTTGGGTTTTTTTTTCAGAAAAACTACAAAATAAATCGAGATTACAAAAAGGGTGTTTATCGTACATATCAGTAACTGTTTACAATAATTTTTTTGAAGCGATTAATTTCAAAATGGCGACTGTGGAGCGTTTTTGCGATGACGTTTTCGTTTTTCCAGAGTCCACGGCCGGACAAACAGCTCCTGTAATTTTTTAATTATAATGAGCCAATAAATTTTTTTCGATTATATATAATAACTGCTATAGAAGTACGTAGGATTTTTTCGACATATTGATTTTTGGCCAAATGGCGCACTTCTAAAGGGGAAAGTGAAAAATTTGCCTAAAAAATCCGATAATCTAAAGTCGGATAATTGTTAATCACAAATGAACTATGCAATATAAAAAAACTCCTACGTACTTCCATAGACAATGTAATTTTCAAGATATATTCAACATTTTAAGGGAATCGGTTGAAAATTGTCCGAGTTATGTTTTCGGCCAACTTAAAAAATGCAGTTTTGACATAAACGCTGCACAGCCGCCATTTTGAAATTAATCGTTTCAAAAAAATTATTGTATACAATCACTGATATGTATGATAAACATCCTTTCTTGTAATCTCGATTTATTTTGTAGTTTTTCTGAGAAAAAAATCCCCAAAAAGCCTATTTTTTCGGCATCTAGAGTGGCCTAAAGCCACTCTAGATCTTTGGAAGCCCAATTCGAAGGGTCAGAATGATGCATTTTTGTCAATAGGATATTTCAAAATTACACGTTCACCAATCGGGCTCGCCGCCAGTGGGCAAAACCATGCACTACTCAAAATCGACTTTACCGGCAATTGAATATCAATTTTATGATGGAATAGGGTTGAAAAATGCAAAAAAATCAAATTCGATTTTTTCAGCCCGTCACGGTAGAATATCCCCATATTATTATTAGTAATCTCCTCACTGAAGACGCTAAAAAAAGGCTATTTTCATGATTTTTTTTGATAGGTTTATATTCTATATATTGATATACAAGTTGTTACACTTAATAAATACACTTTCGAAATACGTTTAAAAAATGTATGTATTTATGTAACCCAAAGAAACTTCAAACGCGTTTTTCTCGAAACAACGTTTTTCGACGGCTTGTTGATATAATCTTCGAAACTACTGAACCGATCCTCATGAAATTTTAACCACATATTCTTTAAACCTATAGCTATAGCGCATATCAAGGATTTTTTATATTTGATATTTACTACTTTTTTGCCGGAAGCGGTGAAAAGAACACATTTTTTTTTTCATGTACACCATTTTGTTATTTTTGCACATATAAAAAATCGTATGGTATGCGCTGTAGCCACGAACATACTGAATCTAAAACCGTTCGATTTTTTTGTTTCGGATAATCGATCTCCGAGATTTCATCAACAACGCAGACCTACAACTTTTTTAGAAAATTTCTCTAAGTACCATTTTCGTCTGTAAATAGTGACTTGAATAAATAAACCATTTTTAAAAATGTATTTCGAAGGTGTATTTATTAAGTGTAACAACTTGTCTGTCAATATCTATAATAGATACCTATCAAACAAAATCATGAATAGCCTTTTTTAGCGTCTGAAGCGAGAAGACCCCTTAAGTTCAAAAAGTCGAAGAAAAAATCAAGACAATTGGAAATTAACTTTTAAAACCGTGCCAAGAATTCAGTTTTCGATATTATTACTTTACTCTAGTTCCGGCGATAGCCTAAGGTCTACAACTTAAAATGCCGTTTGTTTTTTTCAATTTCAGATGAGCAAAACCTCCGGGATCACGGCAACCATCAACCAACTTTTTTTACACATGTTAATAAATATGTTAATAAATATGTGGTAAAAATTCAAAGATAGTGTGTTTTAATGGTTCGTCAAAATAAAAACTCCCAAAAGAAGCGAAAAAAAATAGCTGTCAAGCGGAAAAAAGTTAAAACATAGTTGTGGAATGACCCCGCTAAATATTTAGACACAATATTTCGAAATTATACATGAAAAAAAAAACTGCGACCAATATACTGATGCATATTTTTTGGTTCTTATCACCGCTGATTTTTTATTTGTTGTTGCAAATTTTCTAAACGTAACGTCAAATACGCGATAACTTTGACAAAGTGGAATTTAGATTATTATTATTACATCAGGCGGTCCACTTTCTCGACGTCGACATAAAAGACGTCGATTTTAAATATGCTATTCAATGCGGGTGTCAGGATGACAAGATCAAGATTTTCGACATTTTTATCGAGAGTCCAAAAAGAATGTCTATCCAGGCGGATTGGATTGTACGTGGTGTCACTTTCACAGGTTTCAAAAAAACCCTAAGAAATAGGGCTTGAAAACTAAAAAATCGCCGTATCTCGATAATCAATAGCCCGATCAAAAAAGGTTTCAAACAAAAGTTGTTTGGCATAATAAACTTCGTTCGAAGTTATCTGACGTCCAACCCCCTATCTTCCCCCTATCTTTCCCCCTTTCCCCCAATCCCCTATGTTTCACAGATAGGGGATTGGGCGTCAGATAACTTTTCACGTATTTTATTATTCCAGACAACTTTTGTTTGAAACATTTTTTCATCGGGCTATTAATTATCGAGATACGGCGATTTTTTAGTTTTCAACCCCTATTTCTTAGGGTTGGAGCGAGTTGAAGGGCAACGTTTTATTGGGGTTACTTTCCGTATGCAACCATCTACCTCCAGTCAAAAATTCATATACTACGCTAAAAAGTTTTGGGTTTTCGTCTCTTTCACTAGACTAGTTTATACATTTTCAATACTAGAAGCCCTTAGGCATTTCCAGTATTGAACTGTGTATAATGTTTTAAACGTGAATGCATACGACAGGCATATCGTAGCTTTTGTCCCATTCACAGAGCACGAACGAGCACGGACTGTTGCAATGGATAAACTGCCAACGTTACATTTAATACCACTCCGATTGGCGAACGAAACGGTGACGTATAACATGTAGTGTAGAGGTACATACAAGGTGTCACATTTTAAATGTATATACCAAATAGTTGCGAAAATGAGGTCGTACAAAGGTGGGTATTTCCTACAAGGGATTCACGTATTTGAGGATGACATTAGGTAAGGATATTTTGGATGTGGTGCCGAAAAAGACCTACCTCCGATTAATTTAGAATTTTGTCACCCATGAATTTTGACCCGCTGATTACGAATATGATAGTGAAAGTACCCGCAAATACGATTTTCAACGTCACAACTCACAAAAAATGATTTTTTTTAAAGTTGTTCTACTTTGTTTTAATAAATGTTGATCTTAAAGAAAAATGTTTCCCACAAAAGTTGTAGCCTATAGAACGATTGATTTTTTATGTGGTATACAGTTTTGTTCTAAAACCTTTCTATTTCGAGAAAAATGGGGTATGCTTCGAGAAGTAGATTTTGATATACTCCATTAAGTTCGAAAACTTATGCACTTTACCGCGGCAAGGTTACAGTTCGTTTGGGTTTGTTTGTTGTGTGTTGTTTAGGTATGCGTATAGTGTTAAAGATCAAACTGCACGCTGCCCGCGGTAATAAGTAGATAATATCGAAACTAATGAAGTTTAGGAAAATGGACTTTTCGAGCTTTATCCCATTTTTTCTCGAAACAGATTGGTTTTAGACAAAACCTGTGTGGAACATAAAAGATCAATCTTTTTGTAAGCTACAATTTTTGTAGGAAACATTTTTCTCTAAGATCAACATTTATCACAATAAAATAGAAAAACTTTTTATAAATCAGTTTTGGTGAGTTTTCACCTTGAAAATCAATTTTGCGGGTATTTTCACTATCATATTCGTGATCAGCGTGTAATAATACATGGGTACACAACATTTCAAATTAATCGGAAGCGTGTCCTTTTTGGAACTTTCTCCGAGATTTTTTAAATAAAAAATGGCGACGCGCCTGTGAAATCCCGTTGTTTTTATTTTTTTTTAGATTGGTATATTATAGGTTAAGAAATGGGTTCTTAAACAAAAGAAAATAGATAAAAATCGTCGCTTTGACCTTGACGAGAAATAAATTGTTATTTTTAGTCAATTAACGCACATTCGATACGTTTTGTTGAAAGCAAATCGAATTTTATTTCATTCGGCCGGAAAGTATATAAGCCTTGAAGAAATTGTTATACCAGAAGTGTACCATATTCATATGTTAAATGAATTTTAATTGAGCATCGACTTTGAATGAATCTATTGTTTCAAGTTATCAAAGCTTTTGGTAGAGGATTTATTCGTTTACTAACAATAAGATGACACCCAGTCCTTCCAGGGTTGCGCAAACCTCTTGTACACCTTTTTCACAGTGTTCAAAGAAATCCCCAAATCCTAAAAAATCATCTTAATACAGTACCAGAGGGAGGCCCTTCTGCCAAACCTGACCAAGAAAATGATTGGAATACATTTAAGCAAATATGAATAAAATAAAGTGAAATAGGCATAAAACAATAGTTCCATTTTAGTATTGATCTATTTTACTCACAATTAGACAAAACACAATGCATATACATTGCTTCTTTTTGAGTTTTAAAACCCTTCCCCTGCGTCCCAATTGGAAATCACGGATATTATCACTTAACTTCGTAGGCAAAGTTTTGTAGAAAAATCGACAAAGGTCGTTCTGAAAATCGTACATCTTTTGGGCTAAGTACATTTTTGTCCGACTTTTTGCGGTTTTATTCGGGATGCGCAGTTGAGATGGGACACCCTGTGTATAGGAATTCTGAAGGGCTTCTATGCGCCGCGGTTATGATCGAACGGTCACTATTTCTCGCACAGTACCCTCTCCTCATAAGTAGGCTACACATCCACCGTATTGCTTGTCGATTCGTTTCATGGGAGATACGAGGGCTTGACGGGTCCACGTGTACCCATGGCCTATAGAGGGTAAAATTGCCTCTCCCGTACCTGCAATAACGAGCACAATGCACGCAATTTATATGCATGGTGATACTCACGAAGAAGGACTTTTGTTGAGCGAGGATATTTATGGAAAACCGCTATTGGAAGGATCGTTTCTTTTTTTTTTTAATACTTTGGTATGTAAATAATGCGAAATAGTTGAATTTCGCTCGTTTGATTCAGATGAAATTTCTATTGAGTAAATATGTTATCTTTTTCACCATATTCGATATTGATTTTCAAGTACATTATTCGTTAAAATATTAATATATCGTTTTGATTGAAAAATATTAACCAAATGTCTGAATTGGTTAAAAAATTATGCGAAAATAAAATATGTTTCTTGCGCAATTGGTTGAAAAAATTCAAGCAAATCATGGCCGAGCGCCACCGATATTACAAGTGTGAGGAAACCCGTAGTTCTCGGAGTAACCGCTAGAAGCCGCACGCGCGCTCGTTTCTCGTAAGCGTAGCGCGAACCGAAAATCTACTTGAACGCCGGAGAAACTCTAAAGAGTATCGCTTTTTGGCCTGTGGCTAATATCAAAGTATAGTATCTGTTCTTATCAGTTGAATATCTGATATTCTCTCGTTTTACGCCACGCCTTCGTCTCAACTCTTTCTGTGGCAGTTTCAATCAAGGGATTCACTAGTCGCGCCGCTTCGAAGCTCCCATTCGAGTAACGGATTTTCTTTTCCTCCCACTGCACATAGCGCATACGCTTCATACAAAAGATCGAATATCCACCGGAATTCTCATTCTTCCGGTCGATCTCCTGGAAAATCATCGGCCCTGAAAATATGCTCGGCGAGCACTATAAAAATCGTCCATATATACTCGCATATATTTATATGACATGTATACCATCCTATGAGAAGTGATGGGGGGCAGAAAAAAGCGGAACGCTTGCTGACCGGACGGTTGGCTTGCTCGAAGTAGTAAAGGTCGGTGTGCGGCCGGACGCGGGAGATTAAATTCCCTGCGATCGCGTGTACTGCCGTTTCCATCGCCGATACTTCGATTGAATGCTCGATTCCCAACTATGTGGATTGTTCAGTATCTGTGATCGCTGCGAGAAAAACTATATTTTTCGTATTTGGATACTTGAGGGGTTAGGCCACTCTAGAGGCCGAAAAAATAGGCTTTTTGGGGATTTTTTTTTTTCAGAAAAACTCCGAAATAAATCGAGATTGCAAAAAAGAGTGTTTGTCATACATATTAGTGACAGTATACAATAATTCTTTTGAAGCGATTAATTTCAAAATGGCGGCTGTGCAGCGTTTATCTCAAAACTGCATTTTTTAGTTGACCGGAAACATAATTTAGACAATTTTCAACCGATTCACTTGAAATGTTGAATATGTCTTGAAAAATACATTGTCTATGGAAGTACGTAGGATTTTTTTTTATATCGCATAGTTCATTTGTGATTAACAATTATTTAACGATTTTTAGGCAAATTTTTAACTTTCCAAAAATTTGCCACAAAATCGTTAATGACAAGTGAATTCCTTGTAAGTTTCACGTAAATCTGACCAGATATTTATTTTGCCGTACAATCTTTGCTACCCCCTTTTCCCCTTACGGATTGAATTTCCAAAAACACTAAAATACCATTGATTACGTCGAGAAGCAGTTACACAAAGTTTCAAGTAAATTTGACCCGATTTGTTTATTTTTTATACAAACTTCGCCACCCCCTTTCGTTAAGGGGTTGAATTTAGAAAACGCTGAAATACATATCTCATTAATCGTGTTGAATAGCATTAATACTATGTTTCAAGTAAATCTTCTAACCAGATTTTTTTGTCTTCCATACAAACTTTGCCACCCCTTTTCTCCCCTTAGGGGTTGACTTTCTAAAAACGCTGAAATGCTTGTTCCGTTGATCGTGTGAAAAACCACAAATACCAAATTTCAAGTAAATCCGACCATTTTTGTAAATTCCCATACAAACTTTGCCACCCCTTTCCTGCCCTTGACGGTTGAATTTCGAAAAATTCCTTTTTCACATGGTGTCTAAATGATAAAATCAACATGCCCTCAAAATTTCACGTTTCCGCATTAGCGGTTTAAACCGGGCGATGATGCGTCACAAGATTTCGCCGATGAATTTTCCTCCGTGCCGAATATGGATTTTTACTTCCCCTCCCTTCTCCCCCCTCTCTATCCGCCTTGCTACTGACCTTTTTTTTTCTAAAAATCTCTGTTTTTACCTTTTTACCATTCTCCCCCCATCTTGGCCTTCCCATTCACAGATTTCTGAATGTACATATGGCGTTCAATTCGTGGCATAGATCGATGGTCACAAGATTTTTCCTCTTTTCCATTCACACTCGCTTCGTTCACTCCGAGGTAAGAGCGGGCAAAGTGGAAGGAAAAAAAAAACTATTAGAAAAGAGAGAAAAAAAATATTGCACTCGCCGGGTCCTCTCGATCTCCGCGAGCGTTCGTCTCCATCGCAGAGCTAAAGGATTCTCGGGGATTTGAGAGACGGCGCTATCGGAGAGCCTTTCCTGCGCTGTCTTTTTCCATCCTGGGTCGACTATTTTTTCCTGTTCTCGACGCTTCTACAAAACTCCGTTAAAAGAAATCTATACTTGATTTCCCACTCCTCTCTTCACCTTCGTCGATCATCCAACCGCAATCCTTTTCATCCAACCCCTTATAGCTACTTGCCTCACTTTTATCGTCACAGCAAGCATATTGGATGCGGGGTTTTTTTTTTGACAGCTGACAAGCAGGGCGTGATGAGAACGGCGAAACTGGATTCCCAGATAGGTAACTGCATGCCAGTGATGCCTGACAATTGTGACATCTATACGTATAAAAGAACATGTGCTGACTGATTCATCAACGCCTAGCCGAAACCGCTGAAGCTAAGTACATAAATTTTCGACACAAGGTTACCTTTTGTGACGTAAGCACCCACTCACAAGGGGAGGACCGCAGTTAACGTTCCAAAATATTTGGTGTGAGTGAGCCATAGGAAAGGGTAAAACGCTCTCCAAACATTTCCGAGTAGAGCTGGAGGGATATTTTTTCAACTGCTTCCAAGTCTGCGGCGTGGCGCAGTGGTCAAGCGCATTGCCTGTCACCCCGATGGCTTGGGTTCGATTCTCGCTACTACCGTGTTTTTAAAAAAAATTTTTTAATTTTTCGCAACTAATGAAAGTGAAAAATTTCGTTATAACTGCTCATAAACTGCTCATAAAATGAAAAGTTTCCGTTTGCAAAATGCAAAATGCAATTAGGAACATGACTTTTAAATTTTAAGTAAATCGAGTGAAAATTGTCGAAGTTATTTGTCACGCCAATTGGAAAAAAGCTGTTTCGAGAAGTTTCGAGTAGTCGGCCATTTTTACATCGACAAAAAAATCTAACAGCTTGATATTCACACTGAATAGATGTGTAATTAATTTTATAAGTGAATCACTCTTTCATACGAAAAAAGTTGTTAAATTCGCACATGATTTTATGCCCGTTACTGTGGCCTAAGTCCTTAACGGGTTATACGCAGTTAGAAATGTCAAAAAAATTGATTTTTTTCATTGCATTTCGGAATGTACAAATATGTGAGTATATTCCCTGAAAAATGCAAATCTATCCAGCGAATATTCTCGGAAACACAGACATACTTGTAGGGACTTCTTTTTCCAACGATTTAACGAAAAAAATTTGGTCGAAAATCGAAATTGTTTCTTTCCGGAGCCACCATTTTGTCAAAAATTAAAACTTCGACTATTCCTTCGATCAATGCCTGGATTCATCTATCCCCTAAAAGAATCTTTTTGGTTTTTTTCATTTTAGATAATCCAAACCGGAGATACTTTGCTCACCGCCGGACACTTTTTTCGGGGACCTCCAGGAGACTTCCTACAGGAGCAATGTTAATAAATATTTTTGCAATGAAAAATGCCAATTTAAAGCTAAAAGATGCCGCTACACTGCCTAATACTTTTCGTTTTGCCCAAATGAAATCATTTTCCAGAAAAAAATCGCGAAAAACGACTTTTTTTGGTCTTGCAACTGCGTATAACGCCTTAAAAGACTACAAAGTGCCCCTGCTCTGACAACAGCGAGAATTACCGTCAAGAGAAGATGCAATTAAAATACATTCCATCGTGCAGCATCAATTCAGTGCTCCTGTCTCACCCCTATGATCCAGTACGCTTGATTCGCATCCAAATTAACGAAGGAAAAACCTTTGTTTCAAAACTCGAATAAAGTATGCTTTCCAATGAAGCTATCTCGGAAAAATGTAACTGCTCAAAGAATGCTTTCGCAAAATGTGTCTGTTGTGAAAAATATGCATGTTTCAAATGTTTCGACGATGAATATCACCCTAAAAATTGTAAAATTATTTCTGATAATGAATAAAAAGCTGCGTACATAATCAATTGCGATAATTTTCGGAATGTTTATTTTCATTGTTCTTCCATAGCAAGCGACCCCCGTTATATTTTCTCATCGTGCATAACGAACCGTATTTCGCAACTGATTCAAAACGATTTCGTTGTCGCACAATCGAGCCTCGTGACGAAATAATGTTCGGTGTCAATGGAAAAAAAAAAAACGTCGTAATACGCAAGACGAGTAGCAAAGCTCGGAGCGGCGGCAATATTGCAGCGCAAAAAACCAGCAAGCGAAAGTAGAAGCACAAAATGAGAAAGAAACGGTAAAAAACGATAAACCCGTGAGAATGCGTGAGAGAGACAGAGAGAGAGAGAGAGAGAGAGAGAGAGAGAGAGAGAGAGAGAGAGAGAGAGAGAGAGAGAGGGAGGGAGGGAGAGAGAGAGAGAGGGAGGGAGAGGAAGAGAGAAGCGAGGCCAACTTCGGGATAGAAATCCACCGAGATTATGAGTTTATACCAGATTTCCGAGGTTTTGCTTTAAATCCCGACTCACCAAATGGCGAAAGCGGGGTAGAAGGAAAGAGTGACGAAGCACTCAAATTCTATATATATTTGTATCGGGGCTCGCTTTGGACCATTCGATTTTAGTGCCACACCGTTCTTCATCCGGTGGGTGCCCTTTTTATACTTCCATCTCTCTCGCTCTCTCTGCCTCGCCCTCCAGCCTCCCCTTTTTTCCTCTTAGTGACAATAAAATGGCAATTTCCTATTACCCGCACCTTACGTTCGACAGACGGCTTGTGCCACTCAAAAGCACTCATGAAAGTATATTGCTCCATTCCGGCTGCGGTTAAGCGTTGCATTGTCTAATAATTGCATTAGGAATCGATCCGGCGCGATTGCATTATTGGAAGTGAAAGTTTGAAAGCAAATTGACTGCTCAAACTAGCTCACCTTGGCTCGCGAGGCCCGCCTCGTAACCCGATAATTTTGCCTCGGAGGCCTCGGCTCGCGAGCCGGAAGTCCGAGCATGGCTCACGAGGCGCGCTCCGGACACGGCTGGGGGAAGATTTTGTTTCGTCCTTCTACCCCCTTCTCCTCTGTCGATATACTTTTTTCTCTTGACCCTGACAAATTGAAAGGCGCACTGTAAGTGGATTTTATGATTGCGATTTTTCGATAAACTGAAACACTACAAACCGACGACGAAAAATCGACAAATACTTGTTTTGAACATGAGTGGCTAAGTAGCCGTGGACTTCAGCAATGAGCGATAATTTCGGGCTGAAAAAATTGTAGGGTGCTCAAAATATAAATAAATATGTGGTGAAAAGTTCGCAGTTGGATGATTATTTAGTTCGCCAAAAAAAATTCCAAAAAAAGTTTTAAAGCTAAAGAGCCTTCGGAGGGGATGAATAAAATGATACTTGCTCGAAACTAAAATACATCAGATGTACCACATTTATTGAGGGGTATGCATAACCTTGGAATTTCAAAAAATTGATTTTTTGGTGTTTTTTATTTTCGTATTGCGTAGAGTCTTAACTTTGATTTGGTTCAAAGATTGCGTAAAAATTCAAAAAAATTGTCCGAGTTATGACGAATTTAGTGTAGTAGGTCAGAACGTCCCGTTGCGTTACGGCTCTAGCGCTGCGCCGTGCATTGTGTGATTTCTAAGGGCATTGATATGACTTTGTCCAACCAGGCTGTTTGATTGATATACGGTGCAGAAATCGCAGATTGAAAGTACGAAAAATAATTGTGATTTTATCTCGAGCAAGTAGTCCATACAATTAAATTGTTTATAATGAAAAAAGAAAAACGATTCTAGAACAAAATAAATGCCCTATTCGTATTTCCCGTATCCGAAACTATAAAGAACCACCAAAGATATTGAGCAGACCCAAACATTTATACGAAAATTGTATACGGAAAAAGTGAATTTAGAACGATTTCTTCTCTTGCGTTTATTTCGAAAGTGTACGTCATATCTCAAAATCTAATCGTCCGATTTACTTCAAATTTGGACTGAACATATTTTATAACATTTTCCATCAACAGACCGGATGTTTTTTCCATATGTTCCTCTGTTTGTTAATAACAAACGTTTACAGTCGTTATTTTTTGTCGAAAATCGACATTTTTTTTTTCAAAAAAGTGCTATTCATGCAAATTCTTAAATTTCGAAAAAGCATCCAGTGGGTTTGTAGCTTTACCATTGTACCAAAAGTATATTTTTCCATTTTTTAATTTAGATAAATCTAGTTACTGGAATCATCCACACGACCGAGCGATGCGGAGGCTACAGTCCTAAGATTTAAGGCGTTACCCCCACTTGTAGCGCAAAAAAAGGCCTTTTTCATGAATTTTTTCAAAGAAAAGTACAAAACTTTTTTAATCGATCAATATACCATCTTAAAGAACACATCTTGAAGAACTTTCAGTAATTTTTTTTATTAAAAAATATTACATTGTTTAGTGGCAAATGGCCGTCAATGAAATAATGTTTTTATATACACGGTTTGCGGTGACCAACATTGCGGCAAAGTGGATCATCTGAAAAAAAAATGCGGATGGATTTAGTCAAATATAAGTATAAACTAGTCTTTAATCGAAGGATTTTGAAAAATATTCATTTTTCACAAAATGGCGGACAGTCAAAGTTAATGGTTCGATTTTAACGAAAAAAAAACGGCCGTTTTTTGGCTATAAAACGGCCATTTTTTCGAAAAAAGAATCGAACGATTAAAGACTACATTTTTATGTATTATATAAGCCTGCAAAATTTCAAGAAGATCGGTTCATTAGTGTTCGAGTAATCTTGGTCACCGACTTCAGAAATGCCATTTTGAGAAAAACGCGTTTAAAGTTTCTCTATCAACGCTCTTTCAACGCGGATTCTTCTCTTTCAACGCTCATATCTCAGTCAATTTTGTTCGGATCGACTTGAAATTTTCAGGACATATTCTCAGATACTTATACTTCAAAAAAATGCAATAAAAAAAATCGATTTTTTCAAAATCGCAAGCGGGGGTAACCCCTTAATGACAGTGATTACGTTGTATATTATACACCCGTGGCCAAAGGTTTGGGGCACCCTGCAATTTTTCTTTCCGGACAAAAAATTAAATATCTCGGCCAAAACAATATTGGAAACCAATATATCAAACGTGCTTATGAAGAGAATAAAGACGGCTTCAATTTGCTTTTTTGATTAAATTTTTTCGATTTTTTTGTGCCCGGTACGTCATTTTGAAAATGGCGGTTTTTCACGATTTTCGCACCTTGCAAAGTCGTTCGCTGGACTTCGGAAATATAAAAATCTCGCTATTTAATGAAATGATCTTCGAAAAGGGAAGTGCTAGCTTTAGTTTTGTTTTAAAAAAAACGTTGCAATTTTTTTCGCAGAGTTACATTTTTCAGATTTTTTGGCAACATTTTTTTTCCTCGCTAGTATTGGTTGATCGTCGACGATAAATCTAATTAATTTATTGCCATTACATTGAAGCAACGAAAGTGCCCGAAGGAACTAAAAAGTTCGATGAGGCCGGTTTTGTGAGGCTTCTACTTGGTTCCCTGTGAAGCTTTGGGGTCTGTTGTTCTTCGGAGATTACAAGCCGACAAACTGCCGAAACATTTCACCAAGTGCGTGCCTACGTTTACAGCTCAGTGCAAGTTGCACACTGCGATATCTCGTCGAAACTATTCGACTTCCTCGCTCTCTGCATCTCTCCCTCTCTCTTTCTCTCTTCCTCGCGGTCCCTCAATGGATCCGTTGTCCTGGACCGCGTGGTAAGAGCAATGAATTTCCGGTTACAGGAAGTGGAAACGCCCAGCAGCGGAAAACTTGTGTACGAAGATGTTTACATATACGTGTGTCCGCCACACTTCGTCTGCACTTAATTCAGTGAACGGGCCAACTATAAATGTACTGACGTATTCTGGGTCTGCCACAGAGTCGCTTGAGTTATGTACAGTGCAACAATTGTAGGTGCTGTGCAATCTGGCAACAGAAAGCTTCACGTGGTATGCCTGGGGTGATGCTAATACTGCGGATAATGGGTAGCGGTTATGACAGCTTTTAGACAATACTTGCATCCGAACAGTGGCGGAAGCTTTGCTCGGCTGACATATTTCTATTTTCAGATCTCAACGAATATATGCTTGCAATGGTCCGAACGCCGAGTAATTAACGGCCTCATCCCAAGTGACAGCTATTTTTCGACATTTTTTATCTTATGAACCATCATAACACAATATCTTTCAATTTTTAACACACATTTATCAACACTTTCACAGTCCCTCAGAATTTTGTCAAACAAAAAGAACGAGTTGAATCGACTTTACACCGTTGGGAAGACACTGGCGTATAAAAAAAGTTGGTTGACGATTGCCGCCATTTTGTATGAAAATTATAATAATTAAAAAAAAAAATTTCATACTTTAATATGTGCTGAATTAACCCTCTCAAAATAAATCCTATTCCAATTTTTATGCTCCCAAAATAAATTGCCAAAGTTAGGCCTTATTTTCTTCCGCTAGAGTCGTGTTGTCCCTTTTTAAAAAACTGGTGGATATCAGAAATATTCTTGTGCGGGTGAGAACTATAGATGTTCCGACTATACGATAAAAATTTAAGAGAAATCCGTTTAAGGATCTATACCAGTGTGAACGCTGAAAATTTGGGTGATTTTCGAGAATTTTTTGGAAGAAAAGTACTCGATTAAATGTTTCGGAAAATTAAGAATATGTTTAGCTATATTTGACCTATATTGCATAATTTTTTCGTAGAAAAATATTGAGATCCAAGCGACTTATTCGCTACCTTCGGAGGCACCAAAAAAAAAAGTTCCTCCACTGCTGACATGATTCTGGCCGATTGAGTAGCTGGAACCGAAAAAAAATATGTCGTTAAACTGAAAAGTATTTCCTGTACAATGACGTAGGATTTTCGAAAAATATCAACATCTAACAAAATGGCGTAGTTATGGAAAAAAAAAGTCTGCTTTCTTGCCTATATAGTGGTCGATTTTTTCAATGCCAGATCGTCAATTTTCATCCAATCAAAAGTATCCTACGTCATTGTAGAGTAAATATATTCAAGAGTACTCAGTTCAAATTACTTTGTAAAAAACTTTGTAACAAGTTGTGCAAATAAAGCTCTGTTATATATACTCAGTTCAAATTTCAAGTCAATAGGATAATTGCTCTTTGAGTTACAATGTCAGCAAATTTGAAAAATCTCATTTCGAGAAAAACGCGTTTAAAGATTTAACTGTCGATTTTTGCAAATTAAAATGACATTGATATAAATTATATAAATGATCATGATATTCTTGAAAGTATAAACTGTCGAAAAAGGCAAAAAAACGATTTTTTTGAAAGTGTCACACTGGTATAGCCCCTTAATAGTCTATGCTTGGCTTCTTTTTGCAGGATGAGGAGGCGGACTCTGTGAAACTCAACCCTCGTCCACCCACTCAAATATATATACGCTGCTTGTGAAAATTCTGAGGTCGCCTAAAACTCTTAGGGGTATGATGTTGAATTCGAAAAAAAATGATTTTGTTTTATTTTGTAGTTTTATGGCCGACTCACACTTTACGGTTGAGATTCTTGAAATCCGCATGGCACACATATACACAAAGTCAACCCGTCTAACATTTAATACCCGATGCAAATATACCAATTGAGACAAGTCCTTGCCCTAATTTCGACAATACCGGTGCCGACCGCGATGTCTAGCAGCCTTTATAAGGTAGCAATAAAGACAGCCTCACGTCTTTAGAGATTCTGCATGGGCTAGGAATTGTTCAAATATGATATTATTTTCGTTCCGCAGTTTCATGACCCGCTGACCCTTTTACGCGCGAGATTCTTGAAATCCGCATGACATATAGATACACGAGGAAGTCAGCCCGTATAAAATTTAATACCCGATGCAAATATACCGATTGAGACAAATCCTTGCCCGAATTTCAACAATACCGGTGCCAACCGCGGTCTCTAGCTGCCTTTATAAAGTAGCAATAAAGGCACGAGGCTTACCGTTCAATTGTCCGCTCTTTCGGAATTTCCGAGTTTTATTGCCACGATTCTCGTCCCAAAAGTTTGCAGGTGGATTAAGCCTGCTTAAATGTGGGCCCATCGATCAGCACGAGTCCGTATCGTTTGTATCCCTTAAGCAGATACTTAATGCTCGTTACGTTGTAAGAAAATGGAATCAACGAAGATACGCCATGTACTCGCATATTTTGTGGGATGAAATAATTTCTGGTAGGAAAATCCGGCGAGAAAACCCATTTTTACAACCAATTGCTTTAATTGCTGCAACACTCGAGGATCTCGAAGTATGAATTAAAATATACAGGGTCGCCCGAAAAGTGACGTCCAGAAGAAAGATCTAAATGCTTTACACCAATATCTGAATCACCTCTCATGTACTGCAAAATGGGATAACTTTGAACAGGTTTTGGAAGTTTTTTTGTAGGTATCTTTTTTCACATCCTAGATTCCAACTTTTTTGCTCCAATAATGTAAAAAATACATTATTGTTGAGTTAACAAGTTGAGTTACATAAGGCAATACATTAATGTTAAGTTAATAAGTTTAATTATTGTTAAGTTAATAAGTTAACTTTTTCTTGAGTCAGTGAGTTAAGTTTTTGTTGAGTTTGTGAGTTAAGTTATTGTTGAGTTAATAAGTTGAGTTATTGTCAAGTTAAATAGTTAAGTTATTGTTAAGTTAATAAGCTACCAAATGTATAAGAAAGTCAAGCCCTACCACCCCCCTCCCCACAATTTTATATATATATTAATTTTGAAAGTGTCGAAGTGACCTCGAGGGGTCGGTTTCTTTGACAAGGCACTGAAATGCACCTTATCTTAATAATTAAGCATTATTTTGACATCATTTTGACAAAAAATGTAATATTGTTTTTGCCGATTTTTTGTCTACTGGATTATTTATTTGGGAGTTGAAAAAAAGGTATGCAATTGAGCATACATTGAACTTATTTCGTGTGAATGTTTAAAAATAAAAATTTATTTTGCAGTGAGCGTTATATTTAAAATGTATACGGTCCGAAGTGACCCAGTGTGTCACCGTAGGGTTAAGTACTTGTTTTTCATTAGGGCTGGGGTATTTATGAGCCTTGCGTTACCTATACCTAAAGGTATTTATGGACCTGGGAACCCTTCGAAGGACCTACGTCGTGACGCGCCGTCCGCAAAACACATTGAAATGCATTGTTGAGTTTATGATCGTGTATACGTGTTGCATTTGAGGTACGAAAGTATCAATCGGTGACTCATGGTCGGATGGGTCGTTCGAGGTGGGTGGTGAACGATCCTCTGACATTTATTTTTTTTTAACTTCTCATCAAAATTCATAGCATCTACGTAAATGTTCGGACGTGAATAATTTTTTGCTCAAGGCCGGAGACTGAATTAGAAGGTGCGAAAAATGTTTTTTTTTTAAGTTTAAATCGATAGATGAACTATCCAAGAATATATTTACAAAGTTACAGAGGCCAATCGTAAATATTTTCGAAAATACAAGGCCAAACTCAGAGAAGCGATTGAAATTCGATATTAATATTTCCTCCTGTTGAAAACTTCGAAGTGTGTTTTCTCCAGTTTTCATTTTCACGATTTTTTCCAAATTGGCGGGCGTGATAGCAAAAAAAACCAAACGACCTATTGAATCAAACGAAAATTCATTTTCTTCAGCATGAAAATCTCTTCTAAGTGAATTAAAAAATTCGTTGGAAAAGTCTTTTTAAATAATTTGTATAGCACGTTAAAATGTTATTTTTAACACATTTTATTTCGAACCTGAGGAAAGTTACAATTTCACGATTTTTCAGCTTTTTCTTAATTCACCCAGAATAAAAATATATGACAATTGTAAATTTTATTGTTTTTTTTTTGTTTCAATCGAGAATTACGAGCTGCATCTTTCCCGCCGATTGGGGACTGCAGTGGCAAGACGCACATGGAATAGGCTGATAAATCTGCAGTCATTTATTGTTTCATGTTGGCCTTTTTTTTACATTTCAAATATACCTCAATGTTTACTGAGCACATTGTTTTTTTCCCCTTCTAAAAAAATTTCCGAAAAAACGCTTTTTGGACCTTCTAGCTCAGGCTCCCGCCTTAACGTTGCACTTTATAACGATAATATGAGTTGGAAAATATCGCCAGGAAAGTACATACACAAAAGGGAAAAATAAATTAAATCCCGAGCCTCAGGAAAATTCGAGAAAAAAACTCGAAAAATGTTTTTTCTCGAAAACTAAAGAAGATCGTACAGCATACATGGGGGGTGAATGAGATTTCGATGTGAAGCAGTTCTTCCTTCTGGACGTCACTTCTCGGGTCACCCCGTATATTTTAATCCGCACTTCGAGATACTCGAGTGTTGCAGCAATTAAAGCAATTGGTTGTAAAAATGGGTTTTCTCGACGGATTTTCCTACCAGAAATTATTTCATCCCACAAAATATGCAAGTACATGTCATATGCTCGTTGATTCCATTTTCTTATAGCCTGAGCATAAAGTATCTGCTCAAAGGATACAAACGATGCGGACTCGTGCTGATCGATGGGCCCACATTTAATCAGGCTTAATCCACCTGCAAACTTTTGGCACGAGAAGCGTGGCAATAAAACTCGGGAATTCCGAAAGACCGGACAATTGACCGGTAAGCCTCGTGCCTTTATTGCTACTTTATAAAGGCAGCTAGAGACCGCGCTTGGCACCGGTATTGTTGAAATTCGGGCAAGGATTTGTCTCAATCGGTATATTTGCATCGGGTATTAAATTTTATACGGTCTGACTTTCTCGTCTATCTATATGTCATGCGGATTTCAAGAATCTCGCGCGTAAAAGGGTCAGCGGGTCATGAAACTGCGGAACGAAAATAATATCATATTTGAACAATTCCTAGCCCATGCAGAATCTCGAATGCGGGAAAATCCCTTCAGACGCCTGAAAATGAGTCATTTTTCTCCATTTTTTTTTAGTTGATAAAATAATCGCATCATTTGAAAATTTTGACATTATCTTATTACAACTTTCAAGTGTTAAAAAAAAAACATTTTTTTAAGAAAACAAAATGGCGGCGTTATAAGGTATTCCTTTAGGCGTCTTTTGAACAGAGTTGGGCGTAATTCTATTTATAAATACGAATACGAATTTATTTACATCGTGATTTTCATGAGAATATAAATACACATTTATTCATACTTTACTCATTGTATGCAATGTATGCATGCATACAAATACAATGGCATTCACAAATATTCCGAACATGCAAATAAATTCACAGAAAAAATTGTGAATATTGGCAAAAAAAATGTGAATATTTATAAAAAATCCTGCGAATTAAAAAAAAATTCACATCAAAATCTGTGAATGCAAATGTATTTACAAAAAATTCTAAATACAAAAAAATTCACAAAATAAGTTGTGAATTTTTTCGTATTTAAGACAAATTAAAATCAAATTCACAATGATTAGATTAAAATTTACACCAAAAGTGAGTTCTTACGTATTTTGAGAGAAAACATTGCGTCGAGGCAAAGAAATTTTTGCAAAAAAAGTTGTGAGTTTCAAGTATTACATTATAAATATGAAAAAAATCACAAAATGAGTCGTGAATGTCCTCAAGTTGATAAAAATTAAAATCGAATTCACGACAATTATATTAAAATTTACACCACAAGTGAGTTCTTACGCTTTTCTTTCCTTCCTTCTTTTCTTCAACTTGAGGAAATCGACAACTCATTTTGTGAATTTTTTCATATCTATAATGTAATATTTGAAACTCACAACTTTTTTTGCAAATTTGATTTGCCTCGACGCTATGTTTTCTCTCAAAATACGTAAGAACTCACTTTTGGTGTAAATTTTAATCTAATCATTGTGAATTTGATTTTAATACGACAAAATTCACAACTTATTTTGTGAATTTTTTTGTATTCGCAATTTTTTGTGAATATTCACAATTTTTTCTGTGAATTTATTTGTATGTTCAGAATATTTGTGAATACAATTGTATTTGTATTCGTATTTACAATGAGTGAAGTATGAATAAATTTGGTTATATTCACATGAAAGTCACGATGTGAATAAATTCGTATTCGTATTGATAAATAGAATTACGCCCAACTCTGATGATGTGTCAAAAACTTGTAATGAGTTTTTGAAACTTCTCATTAGTATCTTTCAAAAACTTGTAATAAGTTCAAAAACTTCTAAACAGTATCTTTTTGTTCGATAAAATTCTGAGTTAAAAATTCTGAATTAAAAAATGTTAATAAATGTGTGGTAAAAATTCCAAGATAGTGTGCTTCAATGGTTGATAAAAAAAATCCCGAAAAAAATGAAAAAAAACGTAGCTGTCACATGGGATGACCCCCTTAATATCTTATTAATATCACTTTTCGACATTTTGGAGCATGCTCAACGCATTTTCATGTAAATCTCGAGAAAAGAAAAGATGACGAAACCTTCCTCCATGAGAAGACAAAAATAATTATAGTTTTCGACGGCAAATATTTTTTGTCAAAAATTCTCATCCATGAAAACATCAAAGCATTATCGTATCATCCCTTCATAAACATTCCGACCTCCTCGGTGTCCCTCTTCACCCTTCGCCACTCCCTTCGTCGCGCCTCGAACCCCCTGTAGGTAAATCTGTAAGTCTGTGACATAAATAGAGGATTATACTGACCGAACGTAAGCACAGACCTCAATTTATAGCGGGAAGGCCACACTAGTTCTCGACTTCGGCGTCATCCCAACAATCCATACCTTTTCCGACGCCAGTCAGTCGGAATTTTGCCAACCAAATATGCAGGTACTTTCTGTTTCCAGGGATTGTGCGACGATATAATCCCAGGTAGGAATAAACGTGTTGATTATGATCTTACGTTCTTCCCTGCATAGGCCATATATATGTCATACAAAGCAGATTAAAATGCTACACCACGATGATTTCACCTGTTATTATCTAGCCGCATGATTTAGCTCAAAAGGGTATGACTTGTTAATTCGGTCTACAATTTCTGGCGACGATGGAAAAACCGGGATTTTCCAGCACACGCCGCCGTAGGACTAGATGTGACTGCATCATATATATATATATATATATATATATATATATATATATATATAT
Source organism: Ophion ellenae (assembly GCA_963210295.1). Classification (NCBI taxonomy): domain Eukaryota; kingdom Metazoa; phylum Arthropoda; class Insecta; order Hymenoptera; family Ichneumonidae; genus Ophion; species Ophion ellenae. Next base: position 531,689 of record OY723397.1, on the reverse strand, counting down.
ATATATATATATATATATATATGATGCTATATAGAAATTATATATATATATATATATATATATATATATATATATATATATATATATATATATATATATATATGAGATATTCCAAGTGTTTTCGAACGGCCTAAAAACTTGACCTCCAATCTTTTTTAAAGTTGGTGATGTTTTTGTATCATATATTTTGAGTACGATGCATTTTTTTCGATTTTTATCGGCTCGCTAACTCGGCTAACTCGGAGATAAGATTTTACACGTGGTAAAATTTCAAATGATTGTATCGTAGTGCTCTTCTCGTCGTACGAAAAAATGTCCTCTACAAAAAAAGATTGGTTTTTCTATGGACTATTTTTTTTCTTCAAAATTTGCCAAGTCTACAACACTAAAAAAAAAAAAAAATATTTCATTTTTTTAACCCCAATGACTAGGTTAATCCTGCTGAAATTTACACAGACTTTTCTTTTATTAGTGTAAAACAACATGTGTAAGTTTCCGTCTGGGCTGAGCTTGCGTTCAGTTAATATCGTCGTATTAAATTTAAAGGGAAATTGTTTTTGATGAATAACTCGGCGATTTACAATTTTTAAGTAAAAATAGTAATTACTAAACTTGTAGGAAATCGAGTGCTTTACAACTTTGGTCATTACAGTTTTTTCTCTACCGTCGATATTTTTCGAATTAAACCTGAATAAAGCGGCTATTGCATTATCTCGTTTATTTTTAACTTTAGGGCATAAATGAACATGAAGAAACTTGTAGAGAATGAAATTTTGCGCAATTTTTGCTCTCCTCTTTTTTTCCTAGAATCAATATTTAAGGTCGTACGCCAACGGTAAAAGAAAAGAGCGAATGGTTCGCGAAATAATATTTTCACGCTTGTCATTTTTGTACCGTTGACGTACGACCTTAAATATTGATACCAGGAAAAAAAAGGTGGACCCCAAAAATCGTCGACCAAAGTTATATTTGTAGAAAGAGCATGCGAAAAAACAAAAGCAGATTATTTTTATCTCGAAAACCGTGGGACTTTGACCAAACTGAAATTCCAGCACATTACGACATGATCTGACCTATCGACAGTTGCAGGATTATCCATTCATAATAGGACACCCTGTATACCGCGACGCCGAGAAAGCTTGAAAATTTGTTGTGAATCTTCAATGAAAATACAATAAAAGTTTTCCTGGAAAGACTGGCTCAAGGAATACGTGTTGGGCGATATATAAATATTAGAAGTGCCAGAAGCAAAGAGAAGACCGTGGCGAGAGTTGGAAGGCGACAGGACTTTCACGATAAGGTAAAAGCTATGATAAGTATTTTAGGAAATATTAATTTTTGCAATTAATAATGAATTTTATAATTCACCACTCGTTACAATTTTGGAAATTTATTGATCGCGATACTATCGTATGATGAGTATTTGCTTTTTCATTTTTGCCTTTCGTCTACATTATTTTTGTTTTCAACATCTTTTTTATATTTGCATACTCATTTCGTACTTTCACGTTCAAAAAATGAATAAATGAGGTTCTTTTAAATCTGAACTATATATAAATTGTTGAAATGAGATTGATTTTTCTTTTTATAATTCATATTCAATACAAATTTATATTTATTTATCGAACTATTGGCATTATCATTCCGTTTGAAGTTCTAGTGAGCCCATACTGTACGTAGGCAAATTCTTAATTCACAAAAATCTTCAATTATTCCTACTGATAAATATTTCCGAGATTTTTGGTGGTAAATTTTTTTTTTTCTCAATAAATAAATTTCGTTTTCGAGCTTCGAATTTTTCAGTACGCTGTTCAAGGTCTACTGCCGTAAACTCAGCGTGTATGAAAATGAAATTGGACAAGCATAACAGTCGTCAATCAATCAATTGCTACGAAATGTCCATCGATCAACGTATCTTGAGGTAATTTAATACCCTTTTTTTCTTCTTCATCGAGGTAAATCGGTTTTGTAAAAAATTGCCATTTCAATGAATTGTGTTCGAAATTTTCCTGAGGTAGGAAAATTACGTTCAGATCGTCGGATCGCCCGAACAGTTCAGATTTCAAGCGGATCTACATTTTCAAAAAAATTCTTTACAAAAAATTTCTTCACTTTATTATCATACAGTAATCTTTCTGGATATCCGAAATTTCGAGAAATCACAACGTGCATGCATATTTTAAAAACATTGATACCTGTTTAATTTTAAAAAACTAGCCATTTCCTAATTTTAAAAAATTGTCAAATCTACGGAGCTAGTAAACAATTATCTGTAAATGAAAACTACGTTAAAGTGTTTAATTAACGTTTTATGATAGAAAATAAAATTATGCTGATTAAAAACTCGTACATTGATTTCTCATAAATCAATTTCTCCACTAAGTACATGATCATTTGGTTTTTAAAGGTAAAAAACAAAAATAGCGTCTTGAATTTATTTTTATCGTAAATTCCATTATACAGGCCTTAATTGCAATAGCATCTCAATATTTGTTCACACTGTGATTGTTCATTGGAAGATTTCTTGTGTAAAAAAAATTGCTTATTGCTCGGCAATTAAAAAAAATTACATTTAGACATAGTTTTAGGTACAGAAAAAGCTTTATTTATGTGAAATAACATTCGAGATGGCCATATATTTTCATTAGGAGTCATTTTAAATACTTTCTGAAAAGGTTTCCGGTTCCCTATTGCCGTGAAAGAAAAACTCGTTAAGAGTTTATTGTTTATTATTGTAGTATTATTATTAATAAAAGTTTATTGTTGTAAAATGAGAATCGGTCCGAAAAACTTATTCCTAAAATGATTGATTCTATTTGGTAAAAAAAATGTTAAAAAAATTTGACATTATTTTTGTCAACTAACTCGGGGGTGAAGATAAATGTGTCCCCGCACTAAACAACCTGTATATATATATATATATATTTTTTCACCGTAGACCTTATGTCCTAAGTGTCACAATAATTGAGATATGATTTTTTTTTCGTTTTTTTTAATAATTACTCGAAATTTTGCTTTTTAATCGTCATAACTTTATCAATTCTGGTTGTATTAACACAAACAACTTTTGTTGTATTCTGCAACGTATGTTTATTATATATAAATCATTATTTGATACAAATGGTTTCAAGAAAGTGACTCTTGAGCTTCCAGGCTTAAAAATGTGTAAATGTATTGAAAATTTCAACTCTTAAGTTCATTATTTAAAAAAAAACTTATTCTGTTTATTTGGACCACATAATAAATTATTTCTATGACATGTAGCATACCATTGGAAAGGGTATAAGCTAGAGAACTTTTTGAAACAAAGCTGAGTTCAAAATAGCTTTTAGTTTTTTTTTATAATGAATTTAGAAGTTGACAGTTTTCATACATTTACGAATTTTTGAGACTTTGGAAGTTCATGAGTCATTTTCATGAAACCAATTGTATCAAATAATGATTTATTTATAATAAACGTACATTTTAGAATACAGCAAAAGTTATTTCGTGCTATTACAGATACAAACAAAAAAGTTATGATGATTTGAGGGGTCTTCTCACTTTAGACGCTAAAGAAGGCTATTTTCATGAATTTTTTTGATAGGTTTATATTATAGATATTGATATAAAAGTTGTTACACTTAATAAATACACTTTCAAAATAATTTAAAATTTTTTAAAAATGTTTTTATGTAACCTAAACAAACTTTAACCGCGTTTTTCTCGAAACAACGTTTTTCGACGGCTTGTTGATAAAATCTTCGAAACTACTGAACCGATCCTTATAAAATTTCAACCACATATTCTTTACAACTATAGCTAAAGCGCATATCATGGATTTTTTTATATTTTGATATTTACTATTTTGTTGCCAAAAACGGTGAAGAAAAACATGTTTTTTTGAAAAATGTCCGCCATTTTGTTATTTTTGCATATATAAAAAATCGTATGTCATGCGCTACAGCCATTAACATACCGAATCTCAAACCGTTTGATCTGTTTGTTTCGGATGATCCATCTCCGAGATTTCATCAACAGAGCAGACGTACAATTTTTTTAGAGCATTTTTTTTACCACCCTTTTCGTCTATAAACAGTGACTTAAAAAAATAAATAAAAATGTTAAATATATTTGTAAAGTGTATTTATTAAGTGTAACAACTTCTATATCAATATCTATACTAAAAACCTATCAAAAAAATCATGAACATAGCCTTTTTTAGCGTCTAAAGTGAGGAGACCTCTTAAAGGCAAAATTTCTGGTAATTAAAAAAAAATCATATCTTAATCACCGTGATACTTAGGACATAGTGTTTAAGGGTGAAAAAAGTAGCAAATGACCACCCCAATCCTCCAAAAAATGGTGTCGATCCATGTTTTTTTCGCCCTTTTTTCGCGCTTTTGCCCCGTACGATAATTTTTTTTTTCCGATGCAGTCAGCGTGGAAGGAGCAGGCTGCTGAGCGGAAAAATCAAGTGGGGGGATCTTGCGAAGCAAACGCTTAAAGTACGAGCGGAGGGAGGAAAATTGACAAGACTGTCCCTTTTTCGCGAATTGGTTTCTTCGCCAATTGGTGGGGCATGAAAATGGAGGGGGTTGGTCAGGTCCCTTTTTCGCCAATTGAAACTGTTACCTGATGGGAAAAATTTGGTTCACCTCACGTGCAAATCCGATGACTCGGATCGTCGCAAAAAGGGGGAGCGAAGGGTTCACCGGTAACCAAAGTCCACGAGGGTGGGGGAGGTCGAACGGGATAACTATAAAAACTGGGTCATTGACAATTTTCCTCATTTCCTTTCGAAACTTCAAACGTGTAGAATTAACCTCACGAGAAAGCGAGCTTTCTTGTCATCAATCGTTCAGCTCATTTTGAGGTTCGAAAGTTTTCTTATTTTCGCTTACATCTCGAATTCATCTTGCTAAAGATGTGCACCTTAATCGAAGAGTGGTTGGACGGAGGCAACAAAGAGCTCCCCGACATCGATCCTATGGTAATTTTATTTCATAGTTGCATATTATTTCTTCAACATTCGTTCATTTTTGGCAATTGCGGGTGAAAAGTATTGGTGGTTGTCTGGATACTCCAATGTTCCGAAGTGTTTGGCTAGTCCGAATTAAGGTTGTTATGGGGTTAAATCAGCATGTTGCCACCGAGCTGAAATTTTTTCTGGACCTTCATTACCTCTTTGCTGATCATCCTGTGCAGTTTGAATACGATAAACAGTACCGTTTTTTAGAATAAAAAAAATCGACGATAAATTACGCTTATGGAAAACTCCCGATCATTTTTCAGTACATTATTAATATCTGCTAAGTGAATTTTACCACGGAGCTGAAAAAATAGGTACGGCTCGACTAATTATCGGACTAACCCTTGATGGTACCGTGAAATTTTAGACAAAACACTTTAATGTGCTATAAAAATTATTTGAAAAGATTTTTTCAACGACTTTTTTAATTCACTCGGAAGAGATTTTCGTACTGAAGAAAATAAAATTTGAAGGTTGCGATTTTCGGCCACCCCCTATTCGGCACCTATAGCGGCCCACAACTCGGCTCATTTTTCAAATTTTTAAATGCCTCCAAAACGAAAATATTCCGCAGAACTTATACTCTTAGAAAATGCAATAAAATTCGTTTTTCGACCCATCACACTTGACGAAGGCCTTTGTTGGTATAATCAATGCAATTGATGAACGAAATGTCGACGAGGAAAAATAAATCGTTTTTTTTTTTTTTTTAGAAATACGCGAATGTGATCGCCGATCTGCCGGAATATCAGCCGCACAGGGATCCGGCCACGGAGTACGCGGACGTGAGGGAGGATAAAATTTGGAGCCCGATAGAAGAAAACGATGAGCAATGGATACCGCAATACGTCGCGACCGCGCAATCGGCCCTCACCCGTATCCAAGTGGCGAACAACGTGCCGGCAGTGGACGCTATAGAAAATGTTTGCACGGACTACGGGCTCGAATACGTATTGGGGATGCTTTATGAATCGAACGGCCTACCGGAATGCGCGATAAAACGCCTAATGGACGAAAAATTGCCGCGCAAACTCATCGACAGATGGTCAATCGACGAAGTGGTAAACACGAGATTTTTCCGTCATTCTAAATCACACGATCGAAGTGCCGTTAAGGGGTCTTCTCACTTTAGACGCTTAAAAAAGGCCATTTTCATGATTTTTTTATAGGGTTATATTATAGATATTGATATAAAAGTTGTTACACTCAATGAATACTCAATATAACCCAAACTTTAAACGCGTTTTTCCCGAACCGTTTTTCGTCGGCTTGTTGATAAAATCTTCGAAATTACTGAATCAATCCTTATGAAATTTTAACCACATATTCTTTAAAAATATAGCTATAATGCGTATCAAGGATTTTTTGAGGTGTTACCCCCACTTGTAGCGAAAAAAAGGCCTTTTTCATGAATTTTTTTAAAGAAAACTACAAAACTTTTTTAATCGATCAATATACCATCTTAAAGAACATATCTTGAAAAACTTTCAGTAATTTTTTTATTGAAAAATCTTACATTGTTCAGTGGCAAATGGCCGTCAATGAAATAATGTTTTTATATACACGGTTTGCGGTGTATGGCACATAACAATGGCTACCCGTAAATCAAATTTAATTTTTTTTATATTAAAAAGCGTCAATTTTTCGAAAAACCTATTGTACTATTTGGAAAAATGCTCGGAAAATTGTATCTTATCGTTTCGACTGAAAGATCTTCGATTGGTTAGAAAACATTTTTATTTTTCGTATTGTTGAGTAACCGAATTTTTCACGCACGTTTAATCGCAATTTTATCGCACGTTTTTCGAATATTAATTTTATTTTGTTAACCAATTGTTTATTTTCTTTTCAACAGACAGCCTTCGCGAGCGGTTTGAAGAAACATGCGAAGAACTTCGCCACCATACGGATGAATTTTTTGCCTCACAAAACGACGGTGAGTATCTTTGTTAGTCGAGCATTTATCATTTTGCAGAGCTCGTTGTAAAAAATATATATTGTTTTTTCAATAAAATTACCAAATTTCTCACACGTACTTTTAATTTAATTCTAAATCAATCTGTTGAAATTGATTGAGTTGTGGTTTTTAAGATATCGGCACATATAAATGTCTCAAATAAACGGAATAATAATTTTAATGAACGGCAACTACTTTAACCCGTCCTTGACACACTGGGCCATTTTGACGCGGACGAATTTGAAATAAAATACTCACTTTCCCGAAATTGAAAGTTTTCAATATTTTTTTACAACAATTCAATTTTATACTTGCCGAATTTTCATTATGCAGACATATTACGAAATGTTTAAAGTGTATCCCGGATTTTTTTCAATAAAAACCGACCGAAGGGTTGTTAAGGGCACGTGGATGAGGTATTATCCGGGTCAAAATGACTCACCGTTGGTCCGCTATGCCAAGTCTATACAACACGCACACATTTTTTGCAATTTGTGCAAAACATTTTTTTTTTTCTTTTTTTTGGACCTGTCACATGGGATGACCGCCTTAAATGAATGAAAAAAATCATTTTACAGATGGAGATCGTTGACTTTTATTACGCATGGAAGCGATCGGCGAAAGCTGCCAAAGGCATAGTGGCATCCCGAGCTCGTCGCCTTTACAAAACGCGCGCGGATGGCGTCAACGTTATAATCGAATCACCCCATACCGCCGGTATAGTGACGAGAAGTCGGACGGCGGCACGATCGCGCTGCAACAGATCCACGCAAACGTCGTCGATTTCCAATGGTCGACAACCCGTTAAGACGCCCAGCAGGAGGAAACGAAAAATACAAAGGTGTGGAAAGATTACCAATCAAACGAATTTTCTATGGAGAGCGTTTACTTCCCCTAAATATCGTAGAATTCCTAGATGAAAAATTGTTTTGAGAATTTTTCCATGTTATCTTAATATTATTATTAATTTAATGTGCTCCTGAAGGTCGAATTGTGTTGAAGAGCATTAATACTATATTTCAAGTAAATCTGACCAGATATTTATTTTACCATACAAACCTTGCTACCCCCTTTTACTCTTAAGGATGGAATTTCCGAAAAACGCTGAAATTTCATTAATTGTGTCTAGGAGCAGTTATACAAAGTTTCAAGTTCATTTGACCCGATTTTTTAAATTTTCTGTACAAACTTTGCCACCCCCTTTCGTTTAGGGGCTGAATTTCGAAAAACGCTAAAATACGTATTTTATTAATTGTGTTCAAGAGCATAAGTACTACGCTTCAAGTAAATCTTCTGGCAAATTTGTTTTATTTTCCATACAAACTTTCCCACCCCCTTTTTCCCCTCAGGGGTTGGATTTCTAAAAACGCTAAAATACGTGTTTCATTAATTGCGTCAAGAAGCACGAATACCAAATTTCAAGTAAAACCAACCAGATTTTTCGAAATTTCTATCCAAACTTTTCCACCCCTTTTCTCCCCTTAAGGGTGGAATTCCGAAAAATCGTTTCTTAAATGGTGCCTACATAATAAAACCAACATGCCCTCCAAACTTCACGTTTCTACATTTAGCGGCTTAGGCTGGGCGATGATGAGTCAGTTAGTCAGTCAGGACTCTGCCTTTTATGTATATAGGTAGATAGATTTTGTAAAATAAAAGGAATCTTCTATATATATGAACGGCAACGTCCTGATTGGCTGGTTGACTGACTGACCGACTGACTCATCATCGCCCAGCCTAAACCGCTGAAGGTAGAAACGTCAAATTTGGAGAGGGTGTTGATTGTATATTGGCGGCATCGTTTAAGAAGGGATTTCTCGAAATTCAACCCCTAATGGGGTGAAAGGCGGTGACAAAATTTGTATGGAGAATGGTATTTCTATGGTCAAATTTACTTGAAAATTGGTATTAATGCTCTGTGACACAATTAATGAAACACGTATTTCGGCGCTTTTCAAAATTCAACCCTTAAGGGGAGAAAAGAGGTGGCAAAGTTTGTATGGAAATGTAAAAAAATCTAGTCAGATTTACTTGAAATTTGGTATTCGTGCTCCTTGACACAATTAATGAAACACGTATTTCAGCGTTTTTAGAAATTCAACCCCCAAGGGGAGATAAGGGGTGGCAAAATTTTTATGGGGAATAAAAAAATCTGCTCAGAAGATTTACTTGAAACTTAGTATTAATGCTCTCCAACACAATTAATAAAAGACGTATTTTAGCGTTTTCTCGAAATTCAACCCCTAAACAAAAGGGGGTAGCAAAGTTCGTACGAAAAATACATAAAAAACGGGTCAAATTTACTTGAAACTTTGTATAACTGCACCTAGACACAATGAATGAAATTTCAGCGTTTTTGAAAATTCAATCCTTAAGGGGAGAAGGGGGTAGCAAAGTTTGTATGGTAAAAGATATCTGGTCAGATTCACTTAAAACTTAGTATCAATGCACTTCAACACAATTCTACGTGTTCCGTAATATATTATATGGCAATATAACACGATATAATCACTTGCCAATCTAATATTTTTGTTTTTCTTATTTTCCAGAATCGCGACAGAGCAATGATTATGCCAGGGAGAAGCAAAAAGGAAGCGAAAGCAAAGCAACATTTGAAGACTGTTTTCCCGGTGGATTTGTTGAATCTCGATTTGTAGGAGAGCTTTTTCCACGATCGTATTCAATATTTTAGTTTTATCAATGCCGTACTTTTATATTTCGATGCATATATTTTATGTATACCAACATTATAATTGTGATGAGAAAATGATGAGTATGTAAATCATTTCACCCCGACCAATAGGCGTTGAGGGGTCTTCTCACTTTAGACGCTTTTTTATGCATTTTTTAAATACGTTTATACTACAGATATTGATATAAAAGTTGTTGCACTCAATAAATATACTTCCGAAATATATTAAAAAATGTTTTTATCTATTCATGTAACCCAAGCAAACTTCAAACGCGTTTTTCTTCAAACAACGTTTTCCGACGGCTTGTTGATAAAATCTTCGAAACTACTGAACCGATCCTTATGAAATTTTAAGCACATATAGTTTACAACTATAGGTATAGCGCATATCAAGGATTTTTTTTATGTATACTATTTTTTTGCCAAAAACGGTGAAAAACACGTTTTTGTTTTTTTTCGGAAAATGTCCGCCATTTTGTTATTTTTGCATATATGAAAAATCGGATGATATGCGCTATAACCATTAACATACTGAAATTTAAACCGTGTGATTTTTTTGTTTCGGATGATCCATCTCCGAGATTTCATCAACAGCGCAGACCTACAATGTTTTTGGACTTTTTTTTAACTACTATTTTCGTCTATGAATAGTGACTTAAATAAATAATTTTTTGAAAATGTGTTTCGAAAGTGTATTTATTAAGTGTAACAACTTTTATATCAATATCTGTGATATAAACCTGTAAAAAAATTCATGAAAGTAGCCTTTTTTAGTGTCTAAAGTGGGAAGACCCCTTAAGGATTATATTCACACGTATAATCGTCTCAATATACCTCATCGTTGTACGTCTGGAGCAGCTTGTCGAGAAATATATTTTATTGAATATAATGAAGAATGATCGATGTAGTTCGCATTTTCTTTATTCTGGGAATATTGTGCGTAAATATTCTTTTCGGAACCTTTCCCACTCTCAAGCGTGATGAATCTTTCGACATGTAAGTCCAAAAATTTCTAACTAATCTTAAGGGGACGGCATAAGCGTGCATTAAAAAAAATATAATTTTCAAAATAAAATATAATTTGCAACAAAATTTTTGTAAAAATCCGTTTGGAAAAAACATTTTTAAGCAGTGTTATTGTCTAAAGCGCTGTTTCGGAGGTAATTTTTTAGATAGAACAACTAAAGAATAACTAAAAAAAAATGAAAACACGTTTATTGATCCTTCAAGAAAACGTACAAATGAAAAAAATATATCATCGTGTACTTTTTATGTTTGTTGAGGAAACTTGGTTGTTTATTCTAAATTGCGTTCGTATGAATTTCTCGATTTAATTGAGAGTGAATAAATCAATTTCTCAATCAATTTTTGGAGACGGTGCCAGCCAAGAACGAGAGACTGACGTCACGGAAGAAACGAGATTGCAAATTTAAAAAAGACTGTAGATTGTTTATTTAATTTATTTTTCTTCGCCTCCTCTTTTTCGGCAAAAAATGTGACAATATTGGCGATTGGCTGGTACCGACTCAAAAAATAAGTAATTTGGTGATGTGAACATTTAAATAACAATCATTTTATATATTTTCATTATTAGCTTAAAATGCATGTACTACTGTGTCCAAAAAATAAGGTGACATTTGAATTTAAACTGCGCGCGTCGAAGGATTTGGAGAATTGTTTTTTTTTTAGGTTGGTAGTACTGTCAGTGACATCTATGTCAAATTTACATGTCAAAATATTCATTAGTGTTTGAGATACGCGTCGTTTTGTGAGCTGCTAAAAGTGAGTTTTTCGTTGCCACGATAATGCACCATCCCATACTGCACTCGTAATTCGTGATGATTTCGCCAAAAACTCAACCCATATCATTCCGCAACTACCGTATTCACCTGATCTGGCGCCGTGCGACTTCTGGCTGTTCAGCAAGCTCAAAAGATCGCTCCGGGGACACCGTTTTGATACGATAGAGGAGATTCAAGCCGCAGCGAAGACGGAACTGAAGGCCATCCCGGAAAGTGACTACAATCAGTGTTTCGAAGATTGGAAAATCCGTTGGCATAAGTGCATTGCATCGGGAGGGGATTACTTTGAAGGGGATGAAATTGATTTGGAAAAATAAATAAAGAATTTTCGAAATAAAAACAATGTCACCTTATTTTTTGGACACAGTAGTATGTTGATTCGGTTCTTCGCAAATGCCATTTGAATTTTATCCCATTTTCGGCCTATTTTCGCTGCCTAGTCCACTTGAGGCGGGAGCCTGAATTAGAAGGTCCGAAAAAAGCGTTTTTTTCGGGTATTTTTTTAGAATAGAAAAAAACAAGTGAGCCCAGTAAACATTGAGGTATAATTTCATGTATATTTGGAATGTATAAAAAAAAGTTGCAACATGAAACAATAAATAACTGCAGATTTATCAGCCTATTCCATATGCCCCTTGCTACTGCAAGCGTGCGTCCCCAATCGGCGTGAAAGATGCAGCTCGCAATTCTTGACTGTGAATTAAGAAAAAGCTGAAAAAATCGTGAAATTATAAATTTTCTCAGGTTTGAAAAAAAAAATGTGTTAAAAAAACACTAACGTGCTATAAAAATTATTTTGAAAGACTTTTTCGACTACTTTTTAATTCACTCAGAAGAGATTTTCATACTAAATAAAATAAACTTTGGTTAGATTCAATAGGTCGTTTAGTTTTTTTGCTATCACGCCCGCCAATTTGGAAAACTCGTGAAAATGAAAACTGGAGAAAGCGCGCTTCAAAGTTTTCAATGCGAGTAAATATCAATATCACATATCAATCGCTTCTCTGCTTTTGGCCTTGTAACTTCGAAAATATTGACAATTGGCCTCTGTAACTTTGTAAATATATTCTTGGATAGTTTATCTATCGATTTACGCAATTAAAAAAAAAACGATTTTTCGAACCCTCTAATTCAGGCTCCCCCTTTAATGAAAACCAGACCCTACGATAATTATTGAGTGGTGCCAAATTGTCCAAATAGATTGGATAAAAAAAGTCGCGAGTCCATCCCTCTCCGAAAGTCTGCATTACCCGTTTGCTACCAGGCGAAATACACGATTCCTCACAGGAGAAACTTCCTCGACGACCCGAGTTCTCAGACCTTGTTTGTAGGACTTGTGCACCAGCTTAATCCTTGCTCTTATTCACATATATACCGTTCACCTACGAACCTACGATCTAAAGTCAAACTTTAACTCACACTTCACAATCCCCGCGCGAAATCTGCTCGAGATTTATTCAAGACTTCAGGAAATGGGCTCTTTCTCGTCTCCATTGTGTCTATGAAGTTTCTCGAGCATACACTCGCTCCCGTCTGTGCGTTACATCTCCTTTTGGGTTGCCCCTGAATAAATAACAGAAAAGCAGAAATGTACGAACATTCCTACTTTTGCAATATTTTCCCTCTACCCATTGAATGATACAAAAATGTAGAAAAAAAATACGATGTGATATCAAGAGTATTCGGATAAAAATTGTGTCAAGTTTGGAAAACAATAACAATGGCAAAACCGACAGCGCACGGGCTTTTGTCCTGACGCACGAGGCAAATGTTCACAAATTTCCAAAGGCAACGGTGAAAAACTCAGTTTCCCTGTGCCCTCGTGTAAATGCGAAATATAACGATGACAAATACATGTACAATTTCTATATATCTCGCATCACTACGAAATAGTTGGCAGTTTGTATGTAATATTTGTATTTCATTTTAATAGGTGACCTTGAATGACCTTGAACTTGACGATCTCTTATTCGACACCCAGGAAAAAATTGTTAATTAAAAAAAAAAAAGGAATTCGTTCTAATCGAAAGCAAATACATTCAGTGCAATTACGGTCGGATCAAGTATGACGAGGTTAACGGGCTCGTTAAGTGAGCTGAACCAGCCCGTATTAATGACACCGGCACAGACACACGGGGAATGAGATCGGTAAGAGAAAATTCAAATGCGGGCTCCAATTACCTGTGTTCACAATTACGAATGGCATACGACTCGATTGCGTTTGATTCGCCCACGATAGCCCCGCTATTCTGTCAACGCGGATGATGTACGCGGACAAAGTATTCAATTTCCAGCATTGATCATCGAAAAGCCCATCTACGATAGTCGCTTGACGTCGTGCGCCCTTCCAGGCATAGATTGTAATTTCATATGCGACACCACTCCCAAATGCGGTGTGGAATGACCACGGGATATACGTGCATATGTATCTGTATATATATGGGGCAGTTCATACCAAATTGGTCACTTTTAGACTCGACCTCCTTTCATCCGACTGAACTTTTTTTTAAATGTTATTTATGTTATTGTAGTTCTTATTGATTTTTTTTATGTTATTGTTGTTGGATTTTATGCCATGGTAAAAAACATTATTTAACAACAACAAAAAACACTGTCCTTTTGGTCATTTTTTGACAAAGTTATGGCCATTAAAGAGTTTCAAGAAAAATTATTTTTTCCGAAAAAAATTTGGATTCTTTTTTTAAATATGAATTTCGCTCGAAACTTTTTTTGTAATGCTCATAACTTCGTCAAAAATCGACCAAATACGATGTTTTTTTTTCAAATAATTTTTTTTGTGTTATTAAAAAATGACGGTGAACTCACAAAATATCTTTCTCAACATATTTTGTGAGCTCACCACCAAACGATATTGGCTCGTTTATTTGTTACAACTCGAAAAAAAAATGATTAGCGTAAATTGTTCGGTCTAGACTGTTGATTATCGGATAATTTCTCAATTTCACTCGAAAACTGAAATAATAGTTCAAAATTCCGCAACACATGCAATGAAATATTTACCTACGATGGTACCGGCGACAAAAATCCTTAGATCAAAATAGAAGAAAAAATCAAAACAGCTCATCAGCTCGAAAGAAAATTCGTTTAAAACTGAAAACAAAAATATTGGAGACGATAATGTTCATTGTATTTCTTCCCCAAACGTGCATTTGAAAAAAAAACATTTCGAAAATAATATCGTATTTTGTCTATTTTTGACGAAGTTATGAGTATTAAAGAAAATCAAGTTTTGAAAGAAATTAATTTTTCAAAAACGTATATTTCCAAAAAAATTTGAAACAAAAATCAAGAGACCTTCTCTCATGGGGTACAATAACAGAAAAACAATTCAGCCGAATCGAAGGGGGTTGAGTCTAAAAGTGGCCGATTTGGTATTGAATGCCTCATATATATGTTACAGTTATAACCCATTTTCAGTTTAAACGCGTTTTACTTTCGTTACAGCCAGTTTTCACCAGGTAAAACTAGTTTTTTACTAGCAAAAACTAGTTATCTCTAATACTTTTGATACTTTTCTAATTACTAGTAAAAACTAGTTAACTACTTTGAATACGTTTCTAATTACTCGTGAAAACTAGTTTTCACTACGAAAAACGAGTTTTTAGTAGGAAAAACTAATACTCACTAGACTTATCTAATTACTAGTAAAAACTAGTTTACTAATACTCTTAATACTTTTCTAACTACCGCTAAAAACTAGTTTGCTAACACTTTTAATGCTTTTCTAATTACTAGTTAAAACTAGTTTACTAATACTTTTAAAGGACTTTACTAGTTAAAACTAGTTTTCACTACGACGAACTATTTTTTAGTAGAAAATAACGTGTTTTCCCTAGAAAACACTAGTTTTCACTAGACTTTTCTAATTACTAGTAAAAACTAATTTACTAATACTTTTAATACACTTCGAATTACTAGTAAAAAATAGTTTTCACTACGACAAACTAGTTTTTAGTAGGAAAAACTAGTACTCACTAGACTTATCTAATTACTAGTAGAAACTAGTTTACTAATACTCTCAATGCTTTTTTAACTACCTCTAAAAACTAATTTGCTTATACTTTTAATACCTTTCTAATTACTAGTTAAAACTAGTTTACTAATACTTTTAGTACACTTCTAATTACTAGTAAAAAATCGTTTTCACTACGGCAAACTAGTTTTTAGTAGGAAAAACTAGTTTTACTAGTAAAAACTAGTTTCTCAGTGACAACTAGTTTTTACTAGGGAGAACGCGTCCAAACTGGAAACGGTTTCTAACTGTAACATACATATATGCTCTATATACATATTAAAGTGAAATCGGTATTGTCCACATTATATATACATGTATTATCCACTGCCCGTTGCAATACTGCCGTTATCGTTGGGGTGACGTCTGCACGGAACTAATCGGGCATTATAATGTGGACACGGAGCAGGGTTCGCGCTGTATCTAATGGACACCCGTGAAACGTGTCCAGCGTGACAATACAATATTATAAACCCAACGGTAATACGCGTTAACGGTGATTTTCATGAACGCAATTATTCTTGTTTACTGGTATCACGATCGAATTATGCGTTATTACGTATAGCAGGAACGAATCTCGTAATATGATCGTACGTGCAACGATCTCGTATTCAAAAGTCTTGCAAATTCGGTTAGTGACTCGTAACCTACGGAATACGCTACATTGGACGAATTTTCGTTGAGAATAATAACACTTCTATTTAGTTCTAAAAAAATATTTTTTCTATTTTAGCAAGTTTCTATATTCCGGGGATCCGTGGGATTTCGAATAGGATGCCTTAAGGGTTCATTCGGAGAAAGTAATTTCTTCGAGTTAAATCATGGTAAAATATCTGGTGATGTACTAAACGGTTCGTTATGCGTGATCGTGTCAAAAATAACCTCAAAACGTAATCTTTAATATTTATTATAAAAGTTCAATAACTCATTTCAATTTCAAGTCGTCGTCTCGGCTTGGTCAATTTATGGTAAGTGCTTCGAGATTGGTGTACAAACATCCGGAGGTGCTTTATAATATTGAACATTAATATTTATCGACAACATAGCTTGAATGAAATACTGTTACAGTAAAACATACGTTTTTTTTTCTATCAGACGCAGTATTTTTCCATGAAAAACTAAAATATCGCATAAATAAATAAAAAGTATTCGAGTATTATGGTTGCGGATTATTAAATGAAATCTAAATTCGTATGAAATCTTTTTTTTTTCTAAGTTTCAATGTATACCCTTACGGGTTTTTATGTACAATCCTTTTAAATTCAACCTTTTCCTGTCACTCTCTACCCGTACTGCGCTAATCTAACGTAACTTCCGTTAGCCGTCTTAAGGGGCGAGGAAAACGATTTTTTTTTTAAGGAAAGATTTCTACACCATTTTTGAGACTTAGAAAATCTTTTATTACTACTTTTGTCTATTACATGGTATGTTTATTGTTTTATTAATGTTTAAAATGGCGGACATATGACACGGTCTTCCAAACGGGTTGTGGCGGATCTTGTCAGATGGCGTGACAATTTCCGTGCTGTGGTCAATATCTTTGTCATTTTTTAACATATTTTTTTTTGTGTATGGGGAATACGAATATATTATTTTTGTCTGAAAGTTTTCTTCTTTTTTTTATAAAAAAAAGTGAATTGCTTAAATGCCGATTGTGTTATATTTGTCTATATTTTTCCACCGTTAGCAGCAGCAAAATTTAGAATTTCTATAATATAGTTATTCGCGGATTGCGCCGTTTTCTAGATCCTTATGCAGCGAGGAGTACCGATAGCATTAACCGAAAATAGAAACGTCATTTATAATGAAATAATTAGCACCAATTTCGAAATTTGAGACGAATATCGAATGGTGAAATGCAAAAATGGGTTAATGGATTCACATTCATTAGTACAAATTAATTTGATAATGCTGCCTCCAACTTGTACCTCCGTGAAGCATCTCAAGAGCTCTCAATGATTTGAACCACCGACGGATAACGAATTTCCCTTGAAATATTAGTAAAGGAATTCGGTTTACCTTAAAAATAAAGCGTACCAATTAGAAACTTGCACGTGTATTTCTCGCCATTTTCTTTTCACTGACAAAATTTTGTTCCATGAACGACCCGTTTATGAGGAATCATCACAGTGTAAAATTTTCAAAAAATCGATTTTTTTGCATTATCCGATAGTATAGACGTTTATAAACATGCTGTTTAATTTTTGGGGCGAAATTCGGATTTTTCCGGTCGGTACAGACTTGCTCAGACAAAGGCATTCGACCAGTTGCGTGAGAAAGTTTTTATAAAATTTGAAAAAAATGTCAAGTCAATCAGTGAAGAAATGACGATGTAATGTTGCCAGGCTTAGGACACTATTGGACAAAGGTGATTTACTTTATCCAGCTTCAACGCCGCCATTTTTTTATAAAACCTCATGAAAAAAAATCATCTAGTAGACTACATTCTAGTAGTCTCCCTTAAGGCTGTCAACCCATGTGACAGGTCCAAAAAATCGAAAAAAAATGTTTTGAACAAATTGAAAAAAAGGGGGGCCTGTTATATGGACCCGGTATAGCAGACTAATGGTGAGTCAACATTTTCTTTGTGTAAATCGTATTTAAACTTTCAAACGCGTTTTTCTCAAAACTGTATTTTTCAAATCGGCTTCCATGATATCTCAAAAACTATCGGACGGATTCTTGGCATGGTTAAGTATATGAAAAAAAAATCAGAAATATTAAGGGCGGGGTAAAGTTAATTCGGCGAAAAAAAGGCATGTTTTTAAGATTTTTTTTGGCGTAACGAATAGTGTTCGTTTATTGAAAAATTGACATATAATAAAGTAACATTTGAGCAACATTCTCCTAAATTTGCATTGCAAAATATTCAAAATTGAGCGAGTGAAAATTAAACCCCGGAGGCGCCTCGAAAAAAAGTTGGTTTGCGGTGTGCACCATAACTCGCAACAGAATCATCTGAAACAAAAAAATCAAAATGCATTTGTTAAAGGAGATGTTTCCCGAGGTAATGACGGAGAGTTTGGTCGCTTAGCGCTCATTGCACATAAAATACTCATAACTTCGTCAATTTTACTCCCATCGACTTGAAATTTTGACACAATATTCTTGATACATTATGCATTAATTTAAAACAATAAAAAAAATGAAAAAAAAATGTTTAATACTTTACCCCGCCCTTAACGGAAATATCAGAAATATGAAAGTTCTCGGCAACGATGTGTCTGAAAAAATGAACATGTTTATAATTGCATAATGAATGTATCTTCAGTGTGAACCAACAATATTATGAAAAAAAATTATAATAAAAATTCGAAACTTAAAATTTTTTTACTCAATTTTCTGTCGGTATTTTATTTTTTATTTTTTTTGTGTCATTGAAATTTTCGTTTCGGTGCTCCCCCCAATGGTGATGATACTAAGAATATGTTGTCAAAATTTCAAAGCGATCTGAACCTTCGTTCACGAGTTAGAACTTTCACAAGGTTCAAAAAAGTGAACCGTGGAAAAACGGCTTTGAAGTTGGCCGTCAGGCGCGCCGCGCGGTATCTATTATAAATGCAATCTTACCTTATTTTTGGAATTTTTAAATTCTGTAAAGCTTAAAATATTCCTAACCGTTCGGCTAATGGAATAAAAAATCATCAAAAAATGAAATTTTTTGAAATTTTTCGCGTATATAAGGCCTTAAGGTTGTAATGGGGTTAAGTCAACGTGTTACCACCGAGCTGAAATTATTTCTGAAACAATTTTTGATGGCCGATTAATTATCGATGTACGGCGATTTTTCAGTTTTCAACCCTCTTAGAGTTGGGACGAATTGAGGGGCAACATTTCATTGGGGTTACTTTCAATATGCAACCATCCAGCTTCAGTAGAAACTTATATTTCTACGCTAAAAGTGCTGGGTTTTGGTCTCTTTTACTGGACTATCGGTTCACACGAGTGCGAAGTGGCCAATGGCACTAATAATTTCAAAGCTTCCCTTGTCGAGTGGCGTATTCAAGAAGGTTGGAAAACACCGAATCATACCATCCCTATCGATGAATGAGACGAAGAGAACTTGTCCCGGAGGTGCAGATTCGATCACATTCATTAAAATGAAGTTTCGCCTCCAGGCTGACGTACGCACACACATCGCAGTCCCGTTGAGTTTCGCGGAGGTATTTTCTTAGGTCCACATTTCTCTACGGGTTATGAATAATCCACGGCTTAGAGGAGTTTCCAGGAGACTTCCGCGGAGCTCGTAACGCACGTTTAGAAACTGCCGGGTACCACTGGCTTGCCAAAGTCACAGGTACGCGGAGAGTATTCGGAGACATTTGGCCGCGAGCACGTCCTTTCTGCTCTCCCTCTTCCTTCCACCGCCCAATGCATAAATGTTTCACTCCATTCTTCGCTTTCCTTTCGCTCCTTGGCTCTCTCCCTCGTCGTATTCCCTGCGCTCACTTTTCCCTCTCGGGCTCGAAAACTCGAGACCTCTATGAAAATTCGTGAATAATTTCGACGAGCCTCCCGTGCCAGCTTTCGTATATACATTTGAGATTAAATGTGAGGCCGCGTACGGGGCTTATGCTCACTGTATTTGCGGGTATCGCAGGTGTCGGGAAACTGGGAGATTTCAACCTGCAGGAACAACGCGATCGTAGTTGGCACAAAACTCCAATGCGGATTTTACTTTAATGGTTTGTCAAAAAAAAAATCCCCAAAATAGCATTAAAAAACGGCCTTCACACTAGACGACCCCGTTGATAAAATATTACTAAAAAAATGTAATTCTCAGAGCAAAATATCAATGAACAAATACTGAAATCCGCAAAACATTGGGTTTTGCAATTTGTTCACAAACGAGACCTCAATAATCAGTCATTTTCCGTAAACCGCTAGGAGAGGTCCTGAAAATATTTTCATCGACAAACACGTTACAATAGAGACTTTGATTACAAGTAACGAACAAATTTCGAAAAGTTGACTTTGCGCAAAACCAAGATTTCGCACGAGGCTGGCAACGAACAAAGGGTCAAGCCTTGCTCCGAAATATAATTCGCGTGGAGGAGTAAGATAATAGTAATGAGGTACGGAAGCGATAAGGTTGTACGAGCGCGATGCATATTTCATTTTTAATTCCGGAAATGGTCCCGCTGGGCTGTTGTTTCGTTTTTCCGGCGGAGCAGTAGCAACGCGGGCTTGTGATTGGTACAAGAGGAGAGCAAGAGTGAGTAACGGAGCAAAAACGTCGGGAGAAAGACAGGAATGAGAAGGTTACTCGAGGCAGAGCTGAATCCACGGGGAATTACCCCCCCCCCCCCCCCCCGGCCCCGGTATGGAGAATTCTCGTACATGATCTCGTGGCGTTGTTTTATTTTCCATATAATTTTCCAATATATACAGGGTGTTAGAAACGTAGGTGCAAAGCCTTAAGGGGGTGATAGCTCACCTCGTTAGGAACATATCTAACCTAGGTAATCTTAGTCCAACGTGTAAGGATTTCGAGTTATGTATGATTTTTGGAAAATTTCCCAAAATTAGGTACTAACTCGTTTACCTCTTATGGGGTCTTCTCACTTTAGACGCTAAAAAAGGGTATTTTCATGAACTTTTTATTTGTTTATATCATAGATGTTGATAGAAAAATTGTTACACTTAATAAATACACTTTCGAAATACGTAATCAAATTTTTATTTATTTTTTTAAGTGTCCATTTATAGCCGAAAATGGTAGTTAAAAAATGTTCTAAAAATATTGTATGTCTGTTGATGAAATCTCGGAGATGGATCAACCGAAACCAAAAAAATCAAACGGTGTTAGATTCAGTATGTTGATGGCTGTAGCGCATGTCATACGATTTTTTATATATGCAAAAATAACAAAATGGCGGATATTTTTCGAAAAAAAACGTGTTTTTTTCACCGTTTTTGGCAAAAAAAGTAAATAGAAAATTTAAAAAAATTCTTTATATGCGCCAAGCTATAGTTTTAAAGGATATGTGGATAAAATGTCATAAGGATCTGTTCAGTAGTTTCGAAGATTTTATCAACAAACCGTCGAAGAACATTGTTTCGAGAAAAACGCGTTTAAAGGGTTACCCCCACTTGCGATTTTGAAAAAATCGATTTTTTTATTGCATTTTTTTGAAGTATAAGTATCTGAGAATGTGTCCTGAAAATTTCAAGTTGATCCGAACAAAATTGACTGAGATATGAGCGTTGAAAGAGAAGAATCCGCGTTGAAAGAGCGTTGAAAGAGAAACTTTAAACGCGTTTTTCTCAAAATGGCATTTCTGAAGTCGGTGACCAAGATTACTCGAACACTAATGAACCGATCTTCTTGAAATTTTGCAGGCTTATTTAATACATAAAAGTGTAGTCTTTAATCGTTCGATTTTTTTTTTTCGAAAAAAATGGCCGTTTTATAGCCAAAAAACGGCCGTTTTTTTTCGTTAAAATCGAACCATTAACTTTGACTGTCCGCCATTTTGTGAAAAATGAATATTTTTTAAAATCCTTCGATTAAAGACTAGTTTATACTTATATTTGACTAAATGCATCCGCATTTTTTTTTCAGTTGATCCACTTCGCCGCAATGTTGGTCACCACAAACCGTGTATATAAAAACATTATTTCATTGACGGCCATTTGCCACTAAACAATGTAATATTTTTCAATAAAAAAATTACTGAAAGTTCTTCAAGATGTGTTCTTTGAAATGGTATATTGATCGATTAAAAAAGTTTAGTAGTTTTCTTTTAAAAAATTCATGAAAAAGGCCTTTTTGCGCTACAAGTGGGGGGTAACTTTCTAACGAGCGGATGAAAGTGCTCAGGTAGTAAATTAAAAGTCACACAAAAATACAGTTAGACTCCTCCGATCTTCATAAAATGTTAGTACGATACTTTTGGATGTGTATACTTTCGAAAAATGTAATTAAAAAAAAACGATTTTTTTTATTATAAAGTGAGAAGACGCCTCAATGCTATTTCCTTTTTTTACCTCTTATGTTAATGCAATTTTTATTTTTCGACCAGTTTTTAATTATTCAACACGTCCCATTTAGTTAGTTGTGTGGATACAGATTACTGTATCGGTGTTTGTCGATTGGAAACACATCAAGCTAAGACGCAAATAAGTTTTTACCTACCAATTATTGTCTGTTTGAACATTATGAACAAGGTGCCTAATTTTGGGAAATTTTCCACAAATCATACTTACCGCAATAACTCGAAATCCTTAGACTTTGGACTGAGGTCACCTAGATTAGATAAGTTCCTAATAAGGTGACCTATCTCCCCCTTAAGGCTTTGCGTCGACCTCCCTGACACCCTGTATATGGACGTAAATTATACGTGTTGGGTGTTTTGAACGAGGCAACAAAAAAACCTTTCTGATGGTTATATTTTCTGGATGAATTATTTCTCAAATAGAAGAACGAGAGGGGCATATTTATCTTTGGGGTCCTTGCTACGGTGCCGATGCAGCCCCGAGTGAGTTGCATCGTGCAGTCTCGTGTGACATAAATGACGAGCCTGGATAGCTTGAAAAAATACGGGGTTTGGGAAAAAAATTCGCGGTCCCCAAAAGTCTTGGCGCCTCTCGCGGTCGGAGGCGGAAACTCTACTAGTATAGTAAACTTTGTCAAAATACATTGATAACAGTGGACGAAATTTAAATAATTATTTTTTTGAGACAAGCTTTTATTTGATGTACTAAAAAGTAGAAAATAATTTTTTTTACCAAGTTTTTTTTACCATTTGATCAATTCTGTTTCATTAACCGTGTTTAATTTAGCGCAATAGTAATTGGAGAAATTATTATCACACGTTTATACTCCGTTTCAGGATTTTTATTTGAGAAATCTAACGTTGTTTTAGAATAAATTAAATATAATTGATATGTTAACGGATAAATGTAAATTAAAGATGATATGGTTAAATTGGCGCCCCAAGCTTTTATTTATAGTCACGCGTAGGTGACTCGGTAAACAAATTATTTTCGACTTTTTAGTATATTAAATGAAAGCTAGTGTAAAAATAAAAAATGGTTATATATAAATTATTTTATACTTTTTAATCGTCAATTGTTATTTTTGGTTGATTGTCGGGAGAAATCGTGGAGAACTGTGATAGGTGGAATCTATCATAGATGTTGTCTCACCACCTATCGGACATTACTTTTTAACCTGTTTTACCTATTGGACCCTTTTAACGATTGTGCGATCCGAGAGCACTTAGAGCCAATCCATATGTTCTCCAGCAGATTCCATGTATTTTCACCTCTTATATGCATGTTTGCAAAATTTCAGAACTCTAAGTAGTCGGGTAGTGGGTGAAATGTCAATTTTCCGTTTTTTTTTTTAAGTTTTTTCAAAAGTATTTCTTCTTTTTCTTGTTTGCAAAATTTCAGAACTCTAAGTAGTCGGGAAGTGGGTGAAATATTGACTGTCCGTTTTGCATTTCGCAGAAAGTCATGTTTTTTTTTATTTACTAATTTATGTTTAAGTCTTCTGCTGTGTTCCAGGGTGCAAGATGGATAATAAAAGTGAACAGTCATTCCATAAGCCACCTAAAGATAAAGTATTTTGGAAAAGTGGTTGTAGGCTGTGAAAACGAATCTCTTTAGGCCATCAAGGCGAGTTGGTAGGCACTCTAAAAGATTTTTTTCTTTCCAAGTTTGTATCTTTATGAATAATAATATTAAAAATTATTTTTATTTATTTTAACAATATTAAAATTTATTTTTATTACGTACAATGTATGAATATAATTTCGGACGTCCCTTGTAAAAAGTATGGTCTGAAAAATAGAATCACTCCTTTTCGAAACCTGCGAATGACTCTCATAATCTCAAAAAAATCTGAATCCAGAGCTGACAGAGCTAAAGAAAGAGCGGAAAATAGATTATTCCCTGCAGCGGCATCTTTATAATCTACCATGGAGGTAAATCCAATAACAACTCGCGGGAAATCAAGAACTAAGTAATTGCTTGCGTTTGAGGTTGTAATTTGACCGGCCATATTGAAATATCGCTGCGCCACCTTTGGGACGTGAAAATCGCGAATACTAATATTAGGACGCTGAATGAGTTCCCGCTGTTGTCCAACAGATGGCGTTACCAGAACTGCATGCGTGTAGATTAAGATGGCAACGCATCTATAAAGAAGTAAAGGGTGGTTAAAAATGACCTGACACTTTAAATTGCGCGCCTTTCTTATTGTGGCGAAGATAGAGCACTAATCTTTGACAACTGGCATCAGAAAGTATTGAAATTCAAACATGAAGAACTAAAAGTTGTTAGTTTTGGCCTGCCAAATTTTTTGGCGAACAAAAATTCATAACCCCATTTTTTTTAAACATGTCGGTCATCTTAACGGTGCCATTTTGAATTTTGGACAAAAAACTTTTTTTTAACGACCCCCTTTGAACCCAAGAAGATTTATTATGCTCCGTACTTGATCGGAGCAGTATTTTTCAGGTACTCTCCGTACTTGTTCGGAGCAGTATATAAATCAGGTGTAAGATTAAAATGGGACACCCGGTAGAATGTTCATGTTCTGTTATAGGAAAAGTATTAACATTTTTGGAAGATTATTTGTTCTTTTGGATACTTGAGAAAGAAAATTTATTTAGAGCATATGTCGTATGATAAACTATCGGTATGCAAAAATTTCTTCAGGGACCCGCAACACTGTAGAAATTTTTCAGTGTACAAAAAAATCTGCTCGCACCTACCGCCATTTTTTAAATTCAAATATCATTTTTCAATGATTCTCAATATTTTGTATATATTTTCAGGTCAACCAGGTGAGCTAATAACTTCGCTAATTATGCATTACTTTCTCATAAAGGAAGCTTTGTTTCTGATTAATTTTTATTCCAGGTTTATTAAAGCCTGGAAAAAAATGCTCACCAAAAACAAAGCTTACTCTGGAAGAAAGAAATGAATAATTAACGTAGTTATTTAAAACGTGAAAAAAATGTTCACCAAAAACAAAGCTTTCTCCATGGGGTAAAAATAAATAATTAGCGAAGTTATTAAACCCGTGAAAAAAAAATGTTCAACAAAAACAAAGCTTCCGTTATGAGGAAGGAAAATATAATTCGCCGAGTTAATCAGCACCGTATGAAAAGCGCAAGGCTCGAGCAGTCATACCGTAAATTCGCCCACCCAAGGCCGAGCAGAAAAACGAAATTTGTTCATTACTTCCATCGGATTGGCTATCGACTCACCGAGTTGCTTTTCTCCCTTGTTCAACAGGACAAAAAGATTTTTTCCAAGATTTTTCATGTTAAAAAATCGCCGCATTCTTACTAAGGGGGACTATTTACAAATGTGAAAAAAATCGATTCTTCTTCTTTCCATAAATCGATAGTTCATAGCAAAAATTTCATGAAGAATCACCGATTTTGTTTTTTTTCCAGACAATTATATCGCGAGGGAGAACTCCAGCAGTGCGGAAACTTTTTTGAGCGACTTCCTCTGAACATCGATGTACACGACTGGCAATTTGCATTCGAAAATATATATATATATATGTGTGCATACTTGAAATATCAAATAAAAAACACAAAGTTCCAAACTGAAACCAAAGTGAAAAACTTTGATTTTTTTACCTTCCAAATGGTCTTTCCCCCCTTAAGGAATCAGCACAGTGTAACGGGTCGAAAAATAGGTCTGACTTTCGCGATTTTGTCTTCGATGCTTAAAATAAACTAATCAGTCTTATTTTTTAACGTCAAATCAAAGCACTCATGAAGAACAGAAAATAACTTTTCAAACGTTGATTGTATTTATTTTTTTACATTTATTATTTAACGGTCGACAATGTCTTTAAAAAAAAAGAAGTCCTCACGGTGTACGCGGTTGTGGCCGTAAATATTATCTGAAACAAAATTTGTAAAAGGATAATTAATCAGTATGAAAGCCGCTAGCTTGGGATTTAGGTTTTTCAAAATAAAAATTGACCAAATGTCGGCGGTTTGAAAAAAAAGTATCGAATTTAGCCTTTTTTCGACAGTTTTTCGTTAAAAAAAATATGAAGATTTCAAAAAAAACTTCCATATCAAGATAAAGAATTTTTCGAATTTTTTTGGCAAATGTTTTGAATTTTTTTTTGAACATTTTGTGATTTTTTTTTATACCGTGGCTGTAAAAGTTCTCCATCAGACGAAAGTTGACCCCTCTGCCCCTTACGCTTCTCACGTTCGTTTTTCAAATTCGGTTACGAAACATATTAATTGGCAGGACATATTTTTTGAAAATTCGTGCATGTCTGATAAGGCTCCTGACGTGCATCCCCTATGACGGGAGTGTCTATGTATCTTGGCTTCGAGGGTGGAAGAAAATCCACTCTTTTAAATGCATCAGCTCTCTTGTGAGACATCGCTTGAATATTTCACTCGGTCTCTACCTCTGGTCTTTCATTTCCTCACAAAAGCCCTGATAGACAGACACATCTTTGTTTCAAATGGAAAGAAAACTTTGAAGCTTCGCGATAATCCAAGATCGAGACCAAACAGATGTTCCCGTATGAATAGCATTTGAGCATATTCTTCCGAGAATAAAATACGAATTACAGGATCAGCTATACACTCGTAGAATTGAATTACTCTTGCCCCTGCGAATTTTGCGATACAATTAATGCTCGGGTGGTCCGCGATCTTGGGAACTTTTCGAGGAAGTGAGGAACTTTCTACGAGCTATTGTTTTGTCGTGAAATAATCAGCATTGTTTTCTGTGCCCATAGATGACGTTCTCTGCTTGTAACTTTCGCAAAGAGAAACTGACAGCGACTGCACCCATTTACCATCTTGAGGGGCACCACTAATGTGGAATTTTCAAAAAGTCGAATTTTTGTTGCATTTTTAGATAGTCTATACATTCAACTATACCTTACTACTATACTACAGATTATACTTTTATCGATTTGTAACAATAAAAATCATGAAACTCGGTAAAAAAATATTTTTTCTAAATTAAAGAAAAACCGAGTCACTGTATACGGATATTAAAAAGTTGATAATTATTTTTGTTTTGTTCAATACTAGTAACGTGTTGCGATCAGACAGCAAATTCAAACGTGCACTCTTACCGCAAACATGTAATAAAGGGGTTGTGTTTTTCGATCAAGATAGCAGAAGAGTTGTAAGGAATGCCACAGTCTGAAACAACTATTTCTGGATGCACAAACAAGTGAAATTAAATCCTTTTATTTTCTCTTCTCCCTCTACTCTCCCTCTCTCTCTCTCTTTCTCGACAGGACCGAGGGAAGAAAACCAACATTCTCATTCATCGTATTTATTGGGTGCTGCTAATTCTGGCGAAGGACAAGACAGAACCGGCGAGAAGAGAGACTATCCTTTTTTTTATAGTACTTTGCCGATGCAGTAAAGACGTGAGAACTTAAAATAAATAAATAAGACTAGCCCCGATACTGTCCTGTTCGTAAAAGATAATAACTGGCAGATATAAAATCTGCAGAAAAATTCATGGAAAAAGGACCAACCACAACCATTTCAATTGAGTTCTAGAACTCAAATTTAAAAAAAATATTAATTCATTACAGGGAATTTTCATGTTCATACGCTGACAGAAATGTATGGTGTTCTCAACAAAAAGTGTTCACGAACGCACCGTCGAAAAACACCCCGATTTTCGAGGGTGCGTTTCAACCCTTAAAAATCGGATTCCGCAGATCTAAAAAATATATCGGACCAATATCGGATTTTTGGTCCGATATTCCGGTTTCTTCGATATTATCGAAAACCCGGTATCCATGCTCTAGTGTAAAATCGACTCAACTCGTTATTTTTGTTCGGTAAAATTTTGAGGGACTGTAAAAATGCTAATAATCGTGCGGTAAAAATTCAAAGATAGTGTGTTTGAAGGGATCATCGCAGTGTAAAATTTTCAAAAAATCGATTTCTTTTTTTGCATTATCCGATAGTATAGACGGTTATAAACATGGACCTGGCATCGCCGATTGATCGTCAGCAGACAATTCCGCACTCGAAACTTGAAGGGGTCTTCTCACTTTAGACGCTGAAAAAAAGGCTATCTGCATGCATTTTTTTGATAGGTTTATATTATAGATATTGGTATAAAAGTTGTTACACTTAATATATACACTTTCGAAATACATAAAGAAAAAAATTATTTTCTTAAGTCACAATTTATCGACGAAAATGGTAGTTAAAAAAATGTCGTAAAAAATTGTAGGTCTGCGCTGTTGATGAAACCGCGGAGATGGATCATCCAAAACAAAAAAAAATCAAACAGTTCTAGATTCAGTATGTTAATGGCTATCGCGCATATCATACCATTTTTTATTTACGCGAAAATAACAAAATGGGGGGCATTTTTCGAAAAAACATAAAAAACGTGTTTTTTCACCGTTTTTGGCAAAAAATAGTAAATATCAAAAAAAAAAACTTCATATGCGCTATAGCTATAGTTGTAATGAATATGGGGTTAAAATTTCATAAGGATCGGTTAAGTAGTTTCGAAGATTTTATCAACAAGCCGTTGAACAACGTTGTTTCGAGGAAAACGCGTTTAAAGTTTGTTTGGGTTACATAAATACAGACTTTTTTTTAAAATGTAGCGGCTTCCATATTGATGAATAATCTTTTTACAAATTTCGTTGTCAGATTATATTTACGGCCACAACCGTGTACACCGTGATCACCCTTTTTTTCGAGGACATTTTCAAACCGTTAAAAAAATGCCAGAAAAATAAAAATTAACGTCTAAAAATTTATTTTCTCTTTTTCACGAGTGCTTTGGTTTGACATAAAAAAATCAGACCCATTAGCGTATTTTAACCATCGAAAAAAAAAATCGCGAAAATCAGTTATTTTTCGACCCGTTGCACTGCGACGATCCCTCAATGCGATGGAAACGATATCAGATTGTATTTTCAATTGATTTTTTCCGTGCACATCCCTCCTTGATCTCAAATTTCCCGTGGTCCGTTCATTATTCGAGGGATTTGGGTGCACGCGTGTGTCGTGAGGAAAGTGGACTTTGAAAATAACCGTCGACGATGGAAGAAGAGACGCTCGGCTTTCGGTGTGAAAACGTCGTCGTCGTCGTTGTCGTAGTCGTCTAATAATAATTCGGGGTTTCTCCTCGGCCCACGAAACACACCAGCCTAGGAGCGACCAGTATCTTCGTCGAAATAGAGTTCATCTCGCGGCCAGTGTTTTTCGTTGCAACATGACAAGACGCAAAGTGCATGAACAATCGACGAGAATAAAAAGTATAAACAATTCAAGCAACTCAACACAAAGACTTTGAATACCTCGATGGTACGTAAATCAATAAAATTGGTGAACCGGACAATATTCCTAAACAGAACGAAAAAATTCGAAAAAACGAAAAAATTACGACAATTTTGAAAAATTGACACGATAAAAAGTGATTTAAAAAAATGATAGAATGAAGTTTCGTTTGATTGCTCGATTCGGAATGCCGAAGAAAACTCGAGATACGCCAGAGGTGCTGAGAAGCTTCAACTTGTACGAAGTCGTGAGAGAAACTGGCGAGAGAAGCTACAACTCCCTTTAGCAAATAAGTATATGCATAAATACATATACATACGTCAAGTCACATACATAGGATATTCCACGTGAATTTAAATGATTTTTAACCCCCACCGGGCCATATGCAGTTTTCGAATTGCTTTCATATTTTAGGCCAACATTATGATTTTTTTTAATTTACTTTTTCGGGGTGCAGTTCCGATGACGGCGAATATCTTAGGTTGGAATCCTGACGATTGATTTTAGTTCCAGAAACCAAATTTTTTATCTTTTTTATTCACTTTTTAAGGCGCGAAACCATTTTAGATTACTCAAAAATCGATTTTTTAAATTTTATGCCAATTATTGTTTGTCTAAAGAGACCAACTCTACATTTTTTTTGTTCTCTATTGAAGGTGGGAAACCAGTTGAGATGACTGAAAAAATGGATTTTTGAAATTCCATAAATTGTGTACACTCTAGCTGGAAATGTTTCTAACCTATAACTTTGTAAAGTGATAGTTAGTTTCGTTATATAATTACCCTCTATATGATTCTAAATTTGGGGCAATATCATTGTCTAAAGTATATTTTTTCAGCAAAAAATTTCTGAAATAATGGCAAAAATTATACCCTTTTGTTTAAACACCTCGAAGAAATGAAATTTGCATTTTTCGGTCAGAATTAGGTTCGTATAGAAGGAAAACATGTTCTTAAAGTAATGTTCAAACCGCATTGATTTCCAATGAAAACTGTGGCCTCGATAGTGTACGGGCAGGTTATATGTTCCATATTTTCAGAGGAAATGCTACGAGAAAATTCAAATATTTGTTCGAAAATATGTATAAAATATTCCCAATGCTTGAATAAATTCTATGCATTTATTCCTTGTAAAAAAAATCATGAATATCACTAAAAAGACGTATCCCCAAACTGGTTTCCCGCCTTATTGACCTCTTTGAGTTACCAAAAAAAATTTGCCATATTAATTTGATTACATTTGTAATTACTATTTATAATTGCAAAACACTGCCAGTTTTGAAAAAAAAAACCTATTTTGTATTGCTATACAATTTTGCACTCCAGAACCGAAATAATTTTTTTTTATGAGCCCGAACATTTTAGAAAAATAATGTGGATTTGGAAAAAAAATATGTAATTGCACTAGAGTCTCATGACGAAAAATTTCGAACCCTTGACCATGCCATGTCAAGCATAGTCGAAGGTTGGCATGGTCGAGGCATGGTCGAGGCATAGCCGAGGCATGGTCCAGGCATCGTCGAGGGTTGGCACATCCAAGCCATGTCAAGTGGAATGCCCCATAACCGTTCAACCTGCTCAGCGTCGATACTCTGTATATTATTCTACCAACTTAAAAAAAGATTTTCAGGCTTCTCAAAGGTTTTGTGTGAAATCAAATATAAAGTAATGGGTATATATTTTTTCACTTCTCCTGTCTTCATGTTATTATTATTTTTATTATTAAACACGTCTAGTACGAGACTTTTGTGAATAATTTAACAATTTTGCCATATAGTTGAAAAGTTGTTCTAATTTTGTCATTTGAACTTTCAAACGTTCGACGCAGCAGTCCAAATATATCTGCCTTCTGTTGCAATTTTTTGGAGTTTATACTTCCAACGGTAAATCGTCGCTAAAAATAGAAAAGTACTCGATCGTACACCGGGCAGCGGCTGAACATTTTTCATGTCTGACACACTTTTTTATCACGTTTGTGTAAAAGAATTCGTTTGTTTCCGTAAGCTTTTCGCCAGTTAGAATAATTACGAACACTTTTCGTGGTACTTTTAATAAGTTATGATATCGAAATCACATAATCAATTTTTCCAAATTGAATTGTAATTATGCTGGCTCCCTAGCCTAGTCGTAAAAAAATCTGCAGGCTGCCAAAATTTCAGCATTTTATTTTTTTCGAAATAGTTTCAGTCACAAGTCATAAGTAGTTTCAGTCAAGTAACAATTTTTGGACGTAATGTTCAATTATCAAAAAAAATTCCGCTGGCTGTTAAAATTTCAGCATTTCATTTTTTTCGAACTAGCTGCAGTCACAAGTGAGAAGTAATTTCAGTCAAGTCACAATTTTCGGAAGTAATGTTCAATTATAAAAAAAAAAATAAACGTTTTGTTGATGACAGAAAGATACATTTCATTCATTGCAAGCGCAGGAAAACTTCATGTGAACTATGCGGTGGTGTTATTCAGAATATGACTGTATTCCTCAAAATTTGGAGTAAGAATTAATAATGATACAAATATTAAATAAAAACGCAGCAAAGTTTAACAAAAAAATGTCTGCTTTTTAATTTCTATCTAAAAGGCCCTTCACAATTATTGGCCTTCACAATTATTCACTGCGGGATGTTAAAATTAAATTGTTTTCTTCAACTATTCGTGAGGGACTTTAACTTAATGAAATTAGTTCTCATTACCTCAAAATCGCATCTACAAAAATTTCGTTCGGCATTGTAATTGACAATGAATAGAAAAATACGTTTCAAATTTTTCTTCATCAGCTATTCGATTTTTCAATCCCTTAGAAATTAATTTAGGGATATTAATTAATAGACAATCAATAGAAAAATACGTTTCAAATTTTTCTTCATCAGCTATTCGATTTTTCAATCCCTTAGAAATTAATTTTTTTGAAAGCTTTTCTTACATAGCATGCTCATTTAGAATATAACGCAAATGCGGCACATGTTCAAAATCTTTTGTTACATGCAAATGAACAGTATATTGTGTTTTATTTTATTGTAAATTGTGCTCTTCTATTGTCTTTTTAATGGAACTAGGCCGCGAAACTAGGCCGAAAATTGGATAACTTTCAGATGGTATTTGTGAAGAACCGAAACAACATACATAAATTTTCATTTTTGCACAATTCCGAGTGGCCGGTTGAAGTTTTCGGCAATTCCGAATGCCGAATGCCTTAGTGCAAATATTCATTTAGTAACTATACACGAATTGTGATTTGTTATATATAACATATTGTTCACTCAACTGTCCTTTACATCAGGGACAACTTTTCCACTGATCTCATTGAATAAACCACTCAGGTATAGGAATAAAGTATTCATAGCATATTGATACAAAGCATTGGGTTAGACCAACTGTATATCTATTGGCTGTTAAAAAAAAGTGTGTTCCATTAAAGTACCCATTTCTCAACAATTGCTAAATCTTTATTTGTGACTATTCAGAGTCTCAAATGAACGATTCATTAACTGTAAGAAGATATTTATTTCGCCATATCCAACTTTACCATTTGTTAATTGTTGACAAATCCTGGTACATAGAAATATATTGTCTTCTCAGTAAGGTCTCCCTGTTGGAATGTTTCACATTAAATGAAATTGTTACAGGAAGCGTCAGGATCGTCGGGTGGCCGGAAAAAAATTCTATAATTCCGCGTCGAATGGGCGTTGTATACGAGTACGCGTATCCAAAGATGCCTGCGTGTGCGTCCTTACCTACACATGTCATAGCAGAGTATATCGAGGTGGGGGCTCGATCATTCCCCCGGGTCGCGGCCCGCAGTGTTACAACCGTGAGTCGCCGAGATGTTGAATTCTTGTGAAATTTACGCTCTTTAAAAGCGCGAAATCTATAAATACGGGACGCGAACTATGTGCAAAACATACGTCTGCGAATAAAAGCCGAGAAAAAAATAGAGAGTTGGGTGAGGGGCTTTCGGGGTGAGCGAGAGGCTCAAAAAATTGTGAATTTCTGGTGGTGGCGGATGAGCAGCGAGGGACGAAAGCTCGTACACGAAAGCTCCGCGAAGGAGACACGCGTGTAAAAGTCAAAGACCACGAGGAAAAAAGAAGTAGATACCGCGAGTAGGAGGAGTAGGTAGAAGTGGGAAAGAGGGGAAAAAATGGTCGAGCGTACAGTATGCAGTGGCGAAGAAGAAGAAGATGAAGAAGAAAGCAACACGATCGAAAGTAACAGTTGCACCGTCGAGTCCCTCGCTTGCTGTCACGAGCGTCCCGAAGTTCCGGAAGTCACCGGAAGATCGGCCGATTATCCACCGAATAATCGAAGATCGCGAGAATCCAACGACGTCGCCAAAGTCGATCCACCGTGCCAAGAACCGAGCCGTGACTTTGCGACGAACGGGGCGCCGAGTGTGATCGGCGGGAGATTCTCCCTCTTCAAGTGGTTTAAACGGGGTTCCCGTGACTCCGGGTCTTCCTGGGACCGTCGAGACCGCGAGAAGCAGCCGAGCCACCGGAAATCCGGTCGCGGAAGCTCGGATCTCGAGGAGAACGAGATCGCGAGTGAATTGTCGAGTAACGGCAGCGTCGAGACGCTCTACAGTACGGCCACGGTGCGAAGTTTCGCCTTCCGAAGCGGCAGCCGCGTCGGCGCGAGTGACGAAGAAGCGGGACGCCATTTTGAGGCACCGAGGATCGGCCATTTTGCCGACAGCGCTACCCGTTCAGTCGGCCCCTTCGGCTTCGGCGCGTCCAAGGTCAACGCGGTGAAATCCGACGCGAAGAACCGCGACGTCATCGACGTGACCAAGACACTTCCGGCGAACGTGCTGAGCCGGAAGCGCGATATCACCGCCCGGTACTCCCTTCAATCCTGCAACGGATCCGCCGGTGGTTTTGGCTCGTGCGCAAATCTTCGCACCCGAGGCAACGAGTACACGTTGGAAAGGAGCAGCGATCCACGAAGGGCGATCAGAGTACACGTGAGGGGCAAGAGAAGGGCGCCGGGGCCGCCGATCGACGCGATCGGCACGAGAAGAAACGACGGGGAAACGGCTAAAACCGTGCGGACAAAGGGACGAGGCAAGAGAAGACAGGCGCCGAAACCGCCCGAAGGGGCTTTCGCGAAGTTGAGAGTTTCGGATAATTTTGCGAGTCGAGACGAAAAGGAGTGTGCGGAAGTCAAAAAAGAAACCAGAACTCACATCTTCCCGGCGAAAGAAGAAATCGGAAGTGCCGTCTCTTCGTCAAAGGAAGAGACCGCAACCTTCCCGGCGAAGAAAGAAACCGGAAGTGCGACCGTGCCGACTGAAAAAGAAACCGGAAGTGCGATCTCTTCGTCAAAGGCAGAGACCGGAAGTGCAAACTTCCCGGCGAAGATAGAAATCGGAAGTGCGATCTCTTCATCAAAGGAAGAGATCGGAAGTGCTGCTTTCCCGGCGAAGAAAGAAACCGGAAGTGCGACCGCGTCGACTGAAAAACACACCGGAAGTGCAAATACGTTGGCGAGTGAAGGAAGTGCGACTTCATCGGTAAAGAAAGACGCGTGTGTGTCTGGGCCGATTAGGAAAGTAATCGGCAGCGAAGTTTCGGAGAACGTACGTCAAAATGGCAACGCGTGTTCACAGCGGGAAGAAATCGTAACTTCCGGTGCGAGGGATAAAAAAGAGTCCAAACAAATTAAAAGTGCGAGTGAAGTGTCGGAAAAAGCTGAAAAGGCGATAAAAAAAGTTTCACCCTGCGGAGAAATTTCCGTGAAGAGTTCTCCGCGAAGTCAGCCCGAACAGTCCGAGGGATCAACGGCCCCACCTGTGGGCCCAAATTCGTGTAATTTTGACACGAAATGCAACGACAGGATTGTCGAACAAGCGAATAACGCAAATCCAACTTTTCCCCGCAGCAATGAAGACGCGACGAATTTAATAGCAAGCGTCGAGACAAAATCGGCAAGCGCCGATCTCGCCGGATCGATAAGCAACGACAGTCTGATCCTTCAGGGTGGCGTTCTGCACTCGAGGAGAGAAACACAGACACTGACCACGGGAGCAACGGCCGCGCATGCTTCGGACCTTAAAATAAACGTCTCAAGGTCAAAGGGACGAATCTCCGTCACAACGGGTTCCCAAACGTCAGCGACAGCTATGCCCCGACCTTGGTACAAGAGAAACGTCTTCGAGCATACGGCCCGCGACTCGGGCACCTCGAAACGCAGTGGCGACGTTCTCCGAAGTCCGCCGCAACCGGAAGTCCGAGATGACCACATTGCTCAGCCGACAAACTCCCCGCTATCGGCCCCCAAGTGTCCTCAGATCGAAAAAAATCAAGACGGCGGAACCCTCGGAAGACTGAGCTTTTTTCACAAGCACGATAAAGCCGCCGACGAGAAGAGAAAGGAGAACAAACGTAAATCGGGGCTTTCGTTGCTCGCTAACATCAGCGAATTGGACAAAGAGGCAGCGGCCATTGTTCAGGAAGAACAGGCGAGAACGAGAGCCGCGTCGGTGCTGATGCAAACCTCGAGATCGGGCGACGAAAAGCTTCGCAACGAGACCGAGGATATCGTTCAAGAAATCGTCACGTCGGCCATGGAGACCTCGCCGAAACGGGGCACCCGCGCCCTCATTTCGAAATTCAACGCTATCGGCAATATAACCAAGGTCACCGTCAACACGAGCTTTTTTGCGAAAAATCCACAAACGCGGGCTGATTCGAAATTCGAAAAAAGCGAACTCGTGAAAAATTCGGCCAGGGGCGAGAGAGACCAAAAATCGCAATTTGCCAAAACCGACAATTTTACACGGGCCGAAAAAGATTTGTCGAGATATTTTTTACCCGTGCAGAGAAACGCGGCAAAGAAGAAAAACGAAAGCGAAACGAGCGAAGCTTCCTCCCGAAACTCCAGCAACGATCTTGCCGCGAGATTGTCATTTTTTCAAAGCATGGAGTCAGAGGAAAAAACGAGGGCCAATTCCGGAATTCGGGAGTGCACGATCGAGACTAAAATTAGCCGATTAAACGAGCAGATTTTAGTCAAGGAAGGAAATCTTGAGAACTCGCCGAAATTCTCAAGACTGCGAATCAACGTTTTCAACGAAGAAACCGCCAAGCCGAAGCAAGAATCGATTGACGAATCGATCAATGAATTTTCCAATATTTTTCGGGAGATCGACAAAAAATTGTCCGAAAAAGAGTCGAAGCCTACAAATCCTGAGATGGTTACCAAAAAACCGGAAACCTCGAGCCAGGTGAGTCGAGTACTGGATATTCTCGTCGAGGCGGAAAAAAATGACAGACAGAGGCCGAATTTTCCCAGATCGAAGATCGGCAGTCCATTCGTTGAGAATTCGGCAAAAATTGACTCGAAATCGAAAATAGCGCCGAGCAGGGAGCCCGTCGAGAACGCTATGAAAACGGATTTGAGGGAAATGTTGAAGGAGATGAAGCATTCGTTGCCGAAACGTCCGAAAACGAGAAAAACGTGCGATGAAGATATTTCGGCCCAAAAAATCGAGAATCCGAGAAAGCAGGACGTTAAGGAGGAATTTTTTTCGATGAATGATAAAAAAAAAGAGTTTTTTTTGTCGGATAACGAAAAATCGTCGCTCTTGAGTACCGCAACGATCACTCATCCACCAATGATCAGGATCGGACCGTCTCGCAACGAAGAGCCTGCGAAAAGCATTTCGCGACCTAGCGAGGAATACGATCGGCAAAAAGTTTCCTCGGCTGCGCAGACTTCCGGTAATTTGAGAAAAATCACCGGTCAGGATCTCAACAAATCGAGCAAATGGCGAAACGAAGATGTGATTTATCGAACTAGTGGCAAAGGGATCGCGACTCCGGGCACTTCCGGTCTAACCAAAAATACCTTTCAACTCATCAGGCCCCGTGAATTCGCACAAATCGAAGCGATAAAAACAATGAAAAATCTCAACGTCGAAGAGAATACGTACGCGAATGTCATGGAACAGTCACTGTACGCGAATGCTCTCGTACGACCGAAGAAACAAAATGAACCGGAAATTCATCCAGAGGCCGAACAGAGGAGCCATTTTTCGGAAACGAAGAAATTACCAGACCATGGTAGGGAAAGGAACGACATGGAAGCAATCGGTGAGTTTCCGTTGCAACTTTCGTTGTACGGTTCTGTCATGCCGAATGATTTTTTTTTTTAAGACCACTATATTTTGGTTTATTTCTATACTCACTTTTAGTAGATTTAACGGGTTATATAGGGCAATGGGTTTAAAGGGCAAAAAATAACACATTTTTTCGCATATTAGAAGCTTTTATTTAACTTGACTTTCTGTGAGATGCAAAACGGAAAATCGATATTTCACCCACTTCCCGACTACTTGGAGCTCTAAAAATTTTGCAAACTGCATGTAAAAGGTGAAAATGCATGATATAACTTTTAAAAAATGTGCATAAAATGTTGAACTTTTTTAAATGAATTTTTATATTTCATGCATTGGCGTTATTTCAAATGAACCTTCCGTTGAATGTTTTCCTTCTAACTCTGGAAGAATCGTTTGTTCAAGTTAGATAAACATTTTAGTCGAATATTTATTCATCTACTTAATTATTATTCATTAGATTCAAGAGGGATAAAAACATCGTTTTATGCAGTGGTA
Source organism: Ophion ellenae (assembly GCA_963210295.1). Taxonomy (NCBI): domain Eukaryota; kingdom Metazoa; phylum Arthropoda; class Insecta; order Hymenoptera; family Ichneumonidae; genus Ophion; species Ophion ellenae. The sequence goes on along the minus strand of OY723397.1, from coordinate 493,307 downwards.
GGTTTTGTTATAACCAAAAAACCCGAAAAAATCTCCGTAACATTTCAAAAAAAGTAAATTACTCATTTCAGTTGTAAATTATTGTTTCGAATTCACTATGGTTACCACGTCCGAGATTTTGTGTGTATACGCAAAGCAATAATTGTTATCAGAACGAGTAACGTTATCGGACTCGCTTAAAATATCAGTAGAGTCCAATATTCGTTTTTCAGAAGCCTTTTTTAATAAAATAAAATATTTGTTTGAATTAAATACATACTTTTATCGCGATAAATAAAAGTCTAATGAACTAATTGATTTGACTAAATTCTATTAGAGTTACATTTATGCTTGTGTTTAAGTCGGTTGTAAACAATTGAAACATTTAATTAAACAATCAACAAAAGTCTAGATAGTCGTGATTTGAACAAAATTGTAGTTATTTCAAACGAATCGTTTTTCTCGGTGCGCTCCTTTTTTCCGTGTGAATCATACTCACCGAGGAAATTCTATATATAAAATGTCTGTGAATCACCCCCTCAGCTCGTTAAACGGGCACTGACGAATACGACAGCTGAAGGCAAATAACAGACGTTTTGACAATAAGCGATCACGAAATTTTCTTTCCACCGGTACAGAATCGATATTAACTATTACAAATTTCGGAAAGTATTTCGACGTCGTTTCAAAAATCTTTTTTTTAACCAACTTTAATGGTAATTGTTATCGAAACGTGCGTATTGTTTTCTTGAGCTTCATTTCCCCTGCAGGGGAAAAAAATCATAGGTGGGACTTGTGAGTGACGTCCACTGTTTTCGATTTTGAAAAAATTGATAACGACGTATTTATTACTATTGTTGAATTATTTTTTTATTTTATTTTTTCCATAAACGAGGATTCAGTCTTTGAAAAAATTGAAAAAGACGTATGACCTCATTCGAATGTAAATCTATAAATGTACTGCCTATAAATATGCTTGATACTAATGCTGTTATCAGTAATCAAACTTTCAGGTACTTTTCAATAAAAATTCAGAAATAAAAAATGCCGGATAATATTAGAACAAACCCAAACATACACCAGTAAACCTTGAGGTATCTTTTCATGTATATTTGAAATATATTTTAAAAAAAAGTTCAACATGAAACAATAAATGACTGCAGATTTATCAGCCTATTCCATGTGCGTCTTGCCACTGCAGTCCCCAATCGGTGGGAAAGATGCAGCGCGTAATTCTTGACTAAACCAAATGATCCAATAAAATTGTCAATTGTCAATTGTCATATTTTTTTTTCTGGGTGAGTTAAGGGAAAGCTGAAAAAATTGTGAAATTATAACTTTTCGCAGGTTTGAAAACAAAAATGTGTTCAAAAAAACACTTCAACGTGCTATAAAAATTATTTAAAAAGGCTTTTTCAACGACTTTTTTAATTCACTTAGAAGAGATTTTCATACTGAAGAAAATAAACTTTGGTTTGATTCAATAGATCGTTTAATTGTTTTGCTATCACGCCTGCCAATTTGAAAAAAATCGTGAACATGAAAACTCGAGGAAACGCGCTTTAAAGTTGTCCATAGAAGGAAATATCAATATCAAATATCCATCGCTACTCTGCTTTTGGTCGTGTATCTTCGAAAATATTTACAATTGGCCTCTGTAACATTGTAAATATATTCTTAGATAGTTTCTCTATCGATTTAAGCAATAAATAAAAACGATTTTTCGGACCTTCCAATTCAGCCCCCCCCCCCCCCACCCCCCTTAAGCGTCCGCCTTCGATTTTGTTAAAACTCATATATGTGATGAAGCATTGAAAACTATTAGACGCGTATTTTTTTTTTAACCTGCGAAGAACGTTTTTAAGGGGGGGAAACGACCCCTCAAAGTTAGTCGTTGTCAACCCTTAATTTTTTCAAATTATTCCATAGTAGTTTTTTTAACACTTTACATTAGTAGAATTTTGGTTTTTCTTTCATTCAGATTGGGGGACTGCTTGAGGTTGAAACTGCAAAACCACCCTCGACACGTCTTTCTTTCAGGGGTGGTTTGCCTCCCTTAAACCCGTTTTTCCGCAGATAAAAAAAATAGGTGTCCAATAATTTTCAATGCTTTATCACATATATGAGTTTCAACAAAATCGACGACGGACACTCAGATGATGTTCCTTGTTAGTTATCGAAATATCTATGAAAGCAGAATGTTTTACAATTCGCCCGATCAATTTTATGAGAAGCTGCAGATTCAAAGGAGCCGCAGAATATGAATACACTGGCTGTAAATCGTTTGCTAAGAAAATTGGAAGCTGCTATTGCTTCGGGACACCATCAGCAGGCTGCTGGCCTGGCCAAGGAACTCGCCAGGCTTAAAATTCATTGCTCGGTTGTCCGCCAACGAACTAAAGCGAAAGATGTAGTCAACGTGAATATGTACATCGAAGACAAACTCGCTCATCAAGGACCCATACCACTTCGGGTAGGATATAGTGGCAAAATATAATCAATATTGTCATCTAATTTTAAGACGCCAGCCTTTCCATTGCAATGACTGGCAGCGCTCCCCTGATTTCAAAATGTGAAAGAATGCATGGTAAGAATTTTTCAGATGTATGCTTCAAAATCTAAATTGAAGTTCACGAAGGTAATAAAATCTAAAGTAAAGTTCACGAAAGGAACATTTGACGACTACTTCCAAGTAAAATTATTGCAGTTACTGTAGAACAATTATTATCGGAAAGAAGTGAATAAAAAATAACGTTTTTGAAGCCCATTCGAAAAAAAGTTATATGTCGAATAGTGATGATAATGAGTGTTAATAAAATGCTGTTGTTCATTCGACAACAATAATTAACACGACACCATACATTGAAACATTCAATTATTATTAAATATTAAAATAATTGTTTGTTTGTGAATTGTGACAGCTATTCTTTTCGCTTTTTCGGGGATTTGTTTTGACGAACCATTAAAACACACTATATTTGAGTTTTTGTCACACTTTCATTAACATTTTTACAGTCCCTCAGAATTTTATCAAACAAAGCTAACGAGATTAATCGACTTCACACTGAGGCTATCGCCGGAACTGGAGTAAAGTATAAATCTGAAAAATACATTAAGTATTATAATAATAATACTTTATGTATTTTTCACATTTCTTACGTGTCGATAAATCGCCACAGAATAATGAATGGATTAGTTGAAAAATTGAAATAAATCTTCTACGAAACATTAAATAAAACTTTGAATAATATAAAAATAATTAAATACCCCTAATTAAAGACCCTTTCAAATTAAAGTAAACCAAAAAATAGAGAACCAAAATCCATGGATTTGGATGATCGAAGTTTGTTTTTCGTACTATTTGTATAATTAAAAACCGTAATTGTGTCGATAAAAAAATGACCTACCCTTGTGGAACTACATTTTTTTCCAAGACTTTTTCATTTTTTTTACCATCACCATTTATTGCAATATTTTTTTAACACTCGTCATATGACTCAATTAGCTCATTCGGAGTATGACGGTCGCCCAGTTGAAAGCCAAAGTCTTTACCGAATTCGAAATACCCATCCACGTGCAACGTTGGATAGTTGGAAAAGACCTGGCCGACGACGATTCGACGACACTGGAGGATTTGCAAACTGTGGAAGGGTCTGCAATTTTTTTGTATCTCGTTGCACCAGGTAAAGCAATCATCGAACAGAAATGTATTATTTTGTAATAAAGTACACGTCGTCACCATATACGCTGAATACCGATAATCATAATACATATAATTCCTTCAGAATATGGTTTTAATCAATTTCAAACGAATTCAATTAATAGAGATTCCGTATCGTACGAATTATATTTCGCGCAAAAACATTCGGACATCGACAAAAGCGATAATTGAAACTCAATATATCATTAACGTTGATATTAATTTATTCATTGAAGTAAAAGCGACAATGGAGTGCTACAAAAAAAATACAACGAAGAGATAAAACAATTAACAGCTTAAAAAATGTTTATAAAAATAATTAAGACGTTGCCGAATTGTTGGATTTCTAGAATTAAAAACCGACGACACAACACTGCAAGATGAAAAAGAGGTTTCAGACGAGACGCCAAATGATCCGGAACCGGAGCAAATTAACGTAATACCGGAAGTTGTGAATGTCGACGAGTTGACCGAGCCACCAGTTGAATGCCAGGTATTTTACAAACTTTTATTTTGACTTGACTTTCTGTGAGATGCAAAACGGAAAATCGACGTTTCACCTACTTCCCGACTACTTAAAGCTCTCAAATTTTGCAAACATGCATCTAAAAGGTGAAAATGCATAATCTCACTTTAGACGCCAAAAGAGGAGATTGTCAACAACAAAAGAATCATAGGTTCATATTATAGATATCGATATAAAAGTTGTTACACTTAAGAAATACACTTTCGAAATCAATTTTAAAAAATATTTATTTATTTAGGTCACTATTTATAGACCAAAATGGTAGTTCAAAAAATGTCCTGAAAAATTGTAAGTCTGCGCTGTTGATGAAATCTCGGAGATGGATCAGAAACAAAAAAATCAAACGGTTTTTGTAAAAAATACGTTTATAAAAATACGTTTATAAAAATAACAAAATGGCGGATATTTTCGAAATAACAAAAAAAACGTGTTTTTTCACCGTTTTTGGCAAAAAAAATAATAAATATGAAAATTTAAAAGAATCCTTGATGTGCGCTATAGTTGCAGTTGCAAAAAATATGTGGTTAAAATTTCATAAGGATCGGTTCAGTAGTTTCGAATATTTCATCAACAAGCCGTCGAAAAACGTTGTTTCGAGAAAAATGCGTGTAAAGGATGTTTGGGTTGCATAAATAAATTAAAATTTTTCAAAAATGTATTTCGAAAGTGTAACAACTTTTACATCAATACCATACTATAAACCTATCAAAAAATTCATGCAAATAACCTTTTTTAGCGTCTAAAGTGAGAAGACCCCTTAAAAATATATATATTTACATAAAATTTTCAACTTTTCATGGAAAAATAAGCGATATCTAATCATCCATATAAAATCTCACTAACACATACAAACAAATTCGTAGCCGCATGTGTTTGTATGTGAAAAGTTTGTATGCAGCAATTAGTCGTAAGTTCAATCCCAATTACAGTCTTTGTTATTTTTTACAAGCATTCCATGTTCCTAACGTAAAAACTCGTAAACTAGTAAACTGCAGGTAACAACTAACCAGTAAAATCAATTGAATACTAAAAAGTAGAAAAGAATTTTTTACCAAGTCACCTATATGTGACTATAAATAAAAGCTTGGGACGCTCAAAATTTAGGTATATAATCTTTAATTTACATAAATCCGTTAACATATCTACTATATTTAATTTACTGTAAAACAACCTTAGATTTCTTAAAAATCCTGAAACTGAGTATCAACGTGTGTTAATAATTTCTCTAATTACTATTGTGCCAAATTAAATACGGTTAATGTAACTAAATTGATCAAATTTATTAAACATTTCAAAAGTTGAGCGCCTCAGGCTTGCATTCATATTCACATATAGGTTGACTTGGTAAAAAAAATTATTTTCCACGTTTTAGTATAAAAGCCGATTTTTGAAAAAAATGTCTTCTACATATAAATTTACATCTTGGATCAATTATTGCTCCATCTTTTTATAATTCTCCGGTTCAGTAAATGTACACAATACTTCACCTCAAAATGGATTGATGATTCGTTGATTTGCGAACAGATTATTCGCCGTCGTCATACTTTTATGTTTTTTTTTTTTCGATACCGTGGATTGGGATTACTTTGATCAATTTTGAAATGAAAATCAATATATATCTTCAAATAATATCGCAAAATTTTTTTTTAATGGAAACATCAACTTTTATTAGTCTTTTTATCTTCAAAATTACAATTTAAAATATTTAAAAATAAATGAGAAAAAAATAACGATTCGTGATCAAAGTTATACTGAGATTGGGCTGACTTTATGCTACTTTGATAGTTCATTCGTGCTGCGGCCAAGTGATGACATAAAGAGACATTCAGGCTTGACAACCTTAAAAAAATATTTTCGGTCGCGTTCAGGAACTTCGTAATTTGAATTTAAAAAAAGAACAAAGTTTCTATCAAAGTAACCCCACGAATAAAAGTAACCTCAATCTACGGTACACATCCACGTATCGAAATGGAGCCAACTTTATCGCAATTGAAAAAAATTATGTTCGTTTACTAAAAAGTTGTTCGGCCGTTCTCTTTGAATCGGCTGAAAGTATTTGAAACTGATTCGTCTCCCTTCTTCGTTGGCTTAGTTGTCCCATTGTTAATTTATTTTTGCGGCCTTGATCACGTGCGTAATAAACTGTAAATATTTCAAAGACAATTACCGAGGAGGACGATGAAGAATGCATTACTGAGGAAGTGAGAATGGAGCGTTACGAGGCGCTCATATCGTTGGAAAATTGCGACGTTATACCAAATTCCGAGCCCATCGAATGTCCAATTTGCTTCGTCACTTACGGACCTCAGGAAGGCGTCATTCTCAGAGATTGTTTACACATGTTTTGCAGGTAAGTTTTACTCATCGATATTGCGATATTTCGCTACTCTGCATTCTTTGAGTTTCCTTTATATAAACAGGGAGTTAGAAAGAGTGATGCAAAGCCTTAAGGGGGTGATAGGTCACCTCGTTAGGAACATATCTAACCTAGGTTACCTTAGTCCAAAGTGTAAGGATTCCGAGTTATCATGGTAAGTATGATTTTTTCGAAAATTTCCCAAAATTAAGTACTAACTCGTTTACCCCTTATGTTAATGCTAGTTTTTAAATAGCTTTAACATAAGAGGTAAATAACATTTTAGTAGCTAGTTGGTACCTAATTTTAAAGACTAACTAAAAAAAATACCATCTCATTTACCTCTTATGTTAATGCTATTTTTTAATAAATACCGTTAACATAAGAGATGAACGAGGTAGTACCTAATTTTGGGAAATTTTCCAAAAATCATACTTACCGTGATAATTCGAAATCCTCAGACTTTGGACTAAGGTAAGCTAGGTTAGATATGTTCCTAACGAGGTGACCAATCACCCCCTTAAGGCTTTACATCGACCTTCCCAACACCCTGTGTATACAGAATGAGTCATGAGAAACAGGACACCTGAATATCTATGTTGGATTTGAAAATACGAAGTATGTACATATCGGAATGTGAATGATTTGGAAGGACGCACATGGTTATCGTAATATGTTTTTTTATTTCATTTTTTTTCATTTTAGGTCATCAACTTTTTTAAAAATGGAATGCCATATTTTTTCCCCTTGCACATTGTAGCCGGCAGCCAGACGAATTCAACCACGTAACATAGTGTGACCTTCACGTGACCTTCAGCCCCGAAATATTGAATAAATAATAATTCAACGTGCAAGAGTTTTTTTTTCTGTTACGCTAAATGATTCCGTGAGCTGGGTTACATTTAAATGTATCACAATAACACAACAGAGTAACAGGTTTGGTGATGACAGAATATATACGAAACATCTTCACCTATTGGTATGTACACAATCGTGTTTATCAGCTACTTATTACTCTGAATACCTTCTTGCTGTCAGATTTCTGAAGTTTCCAAAATTGCTAATCTATCAGTTTATCGATGAACGTTTAACAATGTGTTACTCAACACAACGAGACAAAATCTCGTTGAATTATTATTTATTCAGTATTTCTAGGTTGAAGGTCGTTTGAAGGTCATACTATGTTATATGGTTGAACTCGTTTGGATACCGGCTACAATGTGCAAGGGCAAAAAATATGCCATTCCATCTTTAAAAAAACGTTGATGACCTTCAAAAAAACGAAAAAAAAATTTAAAAATATTATGATAGCCATGTGTACATACTTCCTGGTTTAAAATCCAACAGAGGTATTCAAGTTTCTCGTGACTCACCCTGTGTGTATATGTATGTATATATATATATATATATATACATATATATATATATATATATATATATATATATATATATATATATATATATATATATATATATATATATATATATATATATATATATATATATATTAGGGGGAAAAAATATATATAATATATATTGGAGTAAAAATGTTTTGCAAGGCCCTGCATAGCAAATACGATCCGTTATTGCGAAGAAGCCGAAGTCAAGTGCCCATTCAGGGACACGGAATACACGTGTGAGTCGACGCTTCAAGAGCGTGAAATTAAAGCTGTGAGTTTTTATTATTATTATTATTATTATTGTTGTTGTTGTTGTTGCTACGTCCCAGAGGTGCGTTACTATTACTACTGGTATTGTCATCATTATGTAATTGAAATAATACATATTATTTATTTAAATATATTATTCTTATTGTTACTGTAATTATCAATGTAATGAAATGCAAGCCACATAACTTGCAGTTTGATCTCAATAAATGTGGCAAAATCTTGAAAAAAAAATTTACGTTTTCCCCAGACTCGATTTCTGGCAGTTTTTTCATTCTCACAGAGGAAGGTTTACTTTGATGAAAAAAAAGAATATATATAATAAGAGAATATACAAGGGCTCAATGCGTTAAAAAACGTTTTTTTACTAAAAATAATCATAACTGTTGCAATTTTATTTTTTTCTTTCATAAAATTTTCGCGTGATTCTCTTGAGATATAATAGTGTAAGAAAAAAAATATCTCCACGTCTGACCCTAGTCAGTACTTGCAAAGGTGTGCCTCAAAGCATAGAAGGCTGGCCAGTCACCTCGGCCGCCAGAAACTTTTAGTAACTTTGGTTTGAAGTTGCGCTAGGGGTAATTTTGACCCCGGATGACCGCGGAGGGTTAAAATACAATTTTGGAAGAAAAGAATCGCAAGAATTAGAAGCTTTTCAACCAAATCAAAACAAAGAAGGAACGTGCAAGGTTCTATTTTTTCTCTTCTTCATTAGTCCTGATTATTATCCAATTGTAAAAGCGCCCGAACATTGGACAATTGCCAATCGAAAAGTCAGTTCCGCATTAATCAATGTTTGCGAAAGCGTTCGAGCATTTTGTGCTAATGAACACCGCATCGGGAATGAAAGATTTGCAAACTCGTTGGATTTATTTGCACAGTTGGTCGAGCCAGAAGTGTATCAGCAACACCTGGCAAAATCGATAGCCCAAGCGGAGAACAACGCCGGTAACAATGCTTTCCACTGTAAAACGCCGGATTGCCCTGGCTGGTGCATCTACGACGACAACGTCAACAATTTTTTGTGCCCCGTGTGCGGCGTCAATAATTGCCTCACGTGTCAGGTAATTTTTTCATTACACAAAAAAAAAGTAAGCTCCCAATCGATCTCGTCACTTTTTCCCACATTTTGGGATTCCATACCTCGAAGGTGAAAAAATGTATATACCAAAAAAATATTTTAAAAACAAGCTTTTATTTAATTTACTAGAAAGCAGAACATATTTTTTTTTTACCAAGTCACCTACATGTGACTATAAATAAAAGCTTGGGGCGCTCAAAATTTAGACATATCATCTTTAATTTGCATAAATCCGTTGACATATCAACCGTATTTCGTTTACTGTAAAACAACCTTGGATTTTTTAAATAAAAATCCTGAAACTGAGTATAAACGTGATGATCTTGACGGAACCGAAAAAAATGTATTATGATAGCCATGTGCGTCCTTACGAACCATTCAAATTTCGATATGTACTATGATGGGTATCGCGTGTTACTGTAGGCGGGGGGGGGGGGGGGGGGACAATTACTGATGGGTCAATAACTGAGAAAATTCAAATGTAATTTATTTTACACAAATAAAGAAAGTAAAGCTCGATACAATAAAAAGAAGTTAATTGATTAAATACAAAAATGATAAGTTTAGACTCGATATAATTAAAATCCGCAATAATGATAATAATTGTGACTCGAATTAAACGGGTTCCTGGACACGCGGAGTCCCTACTCAATTTCGTTACCCGTTTGAAATATTCGCAATTTATGTGATATCTAAAGTTATGTTGAGCGCCAGCCTTTCTTGGGCAACGCCCTTAACGCGTACGCAAAATTGTCAACTCAAAACAAACAGAAAAGGTAAACAAAAGCTAGCTCTTATTGTTCGCATGAGACTCGCTAGGTCAATGGGTATCTCGGGGTATCGGGGACAGACGGAGTTCTCGAACACGATGGCCTCTTAACTCTTGGACCACGACTATTTTAATCTTTATTTTATATTACTCCAATTAAAATCGCGCAAAACGGAAAATAGAAACTGTAATGACTCGATCTGTCGCGACGCGGTTTGTTCTCGCGGGAAACGTCACCCGATTCGGCCGACGGCCGTGCTACACGATGCTGGGCCGCGGCTATGCGCGCGCGAGAGAATTTTTCTCGAGGGACTACGGGGATCCGCCACGAACACCTTTTCACAACGTATTCGCGATAATTGTTGGCTCTAATACTCGAGCCAATTGCTCGGATTGACTCGCACTGAATTTATTATTCCTTAATCTTTTCTACACAATTTTTCGTAGCGACGCGTACGGAAAGGGGACGTCGATTTTGGGATTAACCGGGGAAGGGTGAAGGGAACAATTTAACGGTCGCCCGTGCGACAGAATTTAGCGGCTTTCGCTAGCCGCTCTCGCAAAAGAGAAAAGAGAAAAGGCTTACGTTTGCGCTGAGGATACTTCCTCAATCGGCTCGCAGATTTCCTTTTTTTCTCGCATCGTCGCGTCTCTTCCTCTTTCTCTTTGTTCGCTCGGGCTTGCGATCCATCGCGTCCTTCGCCGACCACGCTCGGAGACTCAATATCGGACCACGCCGGCCGGCTTCCTCGTCTCGCCCAATTCCTTGCTAGACGACGGACCTCCCATCGATTTCCTTGGTCGATCGGTGTGGCTCGCTCTTCCGGCCTATATCCTCGATTGACCCTCTCTCTCTCTCCCGACCCAGTTAACCAAGCGTACCATTAGTACAGCGTACCGCGAATGTGGAGTACGCCGTACCCTACAGTACCGATAATGTACGGCTACGGGATACCAGCGTACTCGTACCTCCACGGTATAGCTACCGTGGAGTTACACCGTACTGCAGTCTACGGTGGCTCCACTGTAGCGACACTGTACCGGTACAGTACTAGTACATTGGCGATACAGCGTACCGTACGGCGTACCGGTAATGTACCAGTGCCGTACGCACGTACGAGGTGGCAACAGTACCGGTACGGCGCACTCCACATGAGGGGTACATTTACGGCACGTGGTTAGCTGGGGAGTCGTTGAGCGCCCCGGTCGGTACAGCGCTCGCCAGCCATGCCACGCGAGAGCTGCAGTCTCTCCTGGAGCTCGGTAGGCCGGAGACTCGGGAGATGGCAGCAGGATGCCCTCGGACGGCGAGCCTGATATTCCTCGTCGTCGAGTTGACAGCCGGGCCGACGTGGCCCCAGTCGACGGTCCGCGTGGTCCTTTTGCAGGTCGTCGTAAAGGGGGCACAGGGGAGGAACGAGAAGGATTTGTCGCAGATTCTATATAACAAAACACTTAAAACTAGCTTGAAATTAACAAATACATTTTTCCGTAACGTTGCGTGGCGGAGATTAGGCCGAGCGTGGTCACGCGGGCTTTTTCTCGAAACTCCTTGTGACGCAACGTCACATTACATACTTCGTATTTTCAAATCCAACAGTGGTATTCAGGTGTTCTGTTTCTCGTGTCTCACCCTGCATATATATCGGAAATTCCAAATTCGAATCTAGAGATGTGTGTGTAGACATATATTAACGCGTTGTCAGTCGTATTTTTATTTTTTTAAATGTCCCTCCTTTTTTATACTCCATCACTTATTTTCAAACATGAATACGAAAATTCTGAAAAACTTCAAAGTACACAACGCCTCCCAAGAGTTGAAGAAAATCATTGCAGTGCCCGATTACTTGAGATGAAACGTTTGTTATGCATAGGTTTTATAATTGTATCCATTTATTATGCAAAAATGACGCATACGTTGTACGGAACTCAGAAAAGTGCAAGTCATACACGAACTCGACAGTTTCTTTTTTTTCTTCAATTTTGTTATTTATATGTAAATTGGTTCGATTCAATGGTCAAACTTCGTTTGAATTTTTTTATCTTCTTTTTTTCCATTTGTTTTATTCGACTCGCAAATTCTCACACCACTTTTTTTCAATTCCCAAATCGATTTGTCGATCTATTTTTTCAGTGCTTATTTTCAGTAGATTAATTTTTTTTCGTCGTTTCTACTTGTTCTGTTTTACAAGGTCGTCCATACGGGAAAGAATTGCCGCCAGTATCAGGAGGAGCTAAGGCTCTCGAAGGAAACGGATCAAGAATCCAAGAGAACGGCGGCTATGCTCGAGGAAATGGTCGACCGGGGTGAGGCGCTCCCCTGTCCAACGTGCGCCGTTGTGCTAATGAAAAAATGGGGATGCGACTGGCTTCGGTGTTCCATGTGCAAAACGGAAATATGTTGGGTCACGAGAGGTCCTCGCTGGGGTCCAGGAGTGAGTAGCGTCGATTACAATAACATGCAATCCAACATGAAATGTAGCACGATTTATAAATCCCACTAATAACATCTTTTTCGATATTTACCGTAAAACGGGGATAAATGGAGATTAAGGGTAACTTTGACAGTTTTTTGGGCTACTTTAACAGAGCGCCAAAATACGTTACTAATTAATTAGTCGCGTTTAGTACTAATTTATTAGTCGCATTTAGCACTAATTAATTAGTCGCGTTTAGTACTGATTAATTAGTCGCGTTTAGTACTAATTAATTAGCCCCATTTAGTACTAATTAATCAGTCCCATTTAGTACTAATTAATTAGTCGCATTTAGTGCTAATTAATTAGTCGCATTTGGTACTAATTAATTGGTCGTAAAAAACGTGAGTTTTCCCACTGGCGGCGATCCCGCGTGGCGACCTGCACACACACACGCGACTTGCCACATCGGCCATACGTGAAACCGTCGCCTATTCGCGATTCCCAAAAGTCTTGGCACTTCTCGTGGCCTAAGGCAGAAGCTCTACTAGTATTGTAAACTTGGTCAAAATACATTGATAACAATGAGCAAAATTTTAAAAACCACAAGCCACCTAAAGATAACGTCTTCAAAGTAGTGGTTGTTATGAATCTTTATGAATAATAAATCGAGCAATATTAAAAGTTATTTCTGTTATATACAATGTACAAATATAACTTTAGACGCCCCGTGTAAAAAGTATGCTCTGAAAAATAGAATCACTCCTCAAAATCTGCGAGTCGCTCTCATAGCCTTCAAAAATCTAAATTCAGAGCTGACCAAGCTAAAATAAATTATTCACTGCAGTAGCGTCTTTACAATCTAACATAGAGGTAAATCCATTAGCCAACTCGCAGGAAATCAAGAACGAAGTAATTGTTTGCGTTTGAGGCTATACTTTGACCGGCCATATTGAAATATCGCTGCGCCACCTCTAGGACGTGAAAATGACGAATCCGGCCTCGGACCGTTGCTGGAGTTGTCTGCTGCGACATCTCGCGGTAGTTTGCAGCAGATCGTAGCCAAAAACTACGAGTTCTGCAATACCGACGTGACCACGTCGAAATTTCGCAACGAGTGATACATGGCATTGACAGAAGGCAATCTTTTTTTCCGAAAACACTGGTTTGCTGAAAAATTTGCGGATCAGCTATCTCTCTCGCATTTATGACCCTTCGGATATCGTGAAACTGGGTCTCGGCTGGTTCCTACTATACCGACGCCATCTCATTCTACAAGCGATATAGTAGAAACTGGCCAGACGCGTTAGTTCGGATTCCTACCATATCGACCGTCGATACATTAGAAACTGACTGAACTGTCTAGTACTTGTGTTTAAAAAAAATGCAAACTTTATCAGCACTTTTGATCGAATAGATTTCGGGACGACGCTTAAAATAATGTTTGTTTATGTACCTAGGGAAAGGGCGATACATCGGGCGGCTGTCGATGTGGTGAAAAGGGCATCAAGTGCCACCCACGCTGCAACTACTGTCACTAATGACAGACAGGCGTGACGGCTGCGAAAAGAGAGTCGTAAAAACCGCGAAACGTCGGAAAAAAAATATCAATTCTCACGAAAAGATATTCGACGCGAAAGAGTGTTTCTTTCTTTTTTTTACCACAATGTTTTAAATTTGTAATTTGAAATAAATGATATATATGTAAGAGTGCGCGATTGCTTTTTTATTCAGTCGTAATTTCGTCGCGCTTGGATTCCTCGGTGTTACTTGGCACGTCTGTTTCGGATTCTTTGCCGATTTGGTCCAATCTCGAGACGAGCGTGCTCTGGTGATGATTCAATTGGCGATTGAGGTTGACGCCACCGGCTGTTTGGAGCGTATGAACAAGACCGGATCGTGCCTCGGTTATATTCATTTTTCCATACTTCAGGAAATCTTTGATGTTCAGTAATTTACCCTCGAGTATTCCGGCTGAAATAGCGAAAAGGCGAAAAAGACTATTTAGGTAGGTACGCATGGGATTGCCATATTTAATTAAACTTCCCATTACTCTTTTAAGTAACGCTTTTCAAGTATCAATGGTATTGAAGTTTGCATCGTTGGAATGCAACGAATTTTCTTTTCTGACTGACCGCCTTGAAACTTAAAAATGTCAGGGTATTTTTTTTAATAGTGTTGCGGACGATGTCAAATGCCTCATTTAACCGCACCCTACTCGACTTGGGCATGCAAAACTTTTTTCAACCATGGTTTTTTCGGAAACAAAGCATCGAAAAATATATTTGCAAATTTATCGCGGCAGATGAGGTTGCGTTTATCTAAAGCGTCTACAGGAAAAATTTCAGCACGATGGGAGCAAGACTGTGGGCTGTGACAGACGGACGGATGTGACGATATTCTAAGGGTTCCCAATAGCTACGAAACCCTAGAAAGATTATAACATGTGTCGTTATTACCTCGGCCTTTATATGAATTTTATGACCAGCTTGTATTATATCAATGAACATACATCTTTTAACACAAAAATAAATAAAGCGAATATAGTGATTTAATTTTTTACTGCGATTTTAGGTACTGTTTTGAAAAATTTTCGATTTTTTTAACAGATGTAAAGAAATGTTATCTTTGTGTATTGAATTTTGTATAAATTTACCACCTTGTGAGGGACATTAGTTAGGAACATTTTTTTCAAATGCCATTTTGAACGTAGGTTCAAAGGCATTTAGGTAAGTGAGCATAATTTTGTAAACATAAGTAATTTGTTTGCCGTCTGAACTGTTAACGGTATTTTCAGAAAAGTTTATTAAAATACGGAATTGATTTATAGACTTTCGTAGATATATTGACCAGTTATCCTAATTATGTCTGTTCATTGTAGAATGTGCAACTTTTATTTCTATATCATATAATTATATATTTAATTTATCTGCAATTAAAAATTCTGAAACAAAATAATTAAAAAATAATTATCGTACGAACGGTACCAGGCAACCAGATAATTAAAAAATTGAATAAGCTTTAGAAATCGAACAATAAGATGTCCCAAAACATCGTGGAGGTGTAAATGAACAAAACAAAAATTTTGTTTCAAATTAAAAACGGACAGAAAAATCGTTCGCATTATCGAGATGCCTTCACCGTTGCCAGAACAAAAGCGGCTGTTACGTTTCAGCGGATTTACTCACCAATGAGAATAACTTCGGGGGTTTTCTTGACAATTTTGCGCAGTACCTCCACATTGGGCTCCGGGCTGAAAACCAAGTATGAAGGAGCGAACAAAAGCGGTAAAACAGCCTCATAGCGTGTTCCGGCAATCGCGCTTTTCATGATAGCACGGCCGTAAGCCTTCAAGCTCATACCGCCGGCCCTGTGAAGGGCAACCTTCAGATCGAAGACCGCCTCTTCTTTTATGGGATTTTTATGCAGGAAGGCAACCATCTTCGAATCGTCGAATCTCTGGCGTAACTCGCGGGCGATTATCCGCTTGTATGGATGTTCAGCTTCTTCCGTTCGCACCTTAGGGTTCGCGATCGTACAAGCTTCCCAGATCGGCTTCAACGGCAGCTGGCGAGGATAATAAGGCGTAACGAATTTCGTTACGAGGGCACGCTCGTAAAACAACTTTTGCGGTCGCTGAATATTTATTTTTCCACGGAAGCGCTTCTGTTGTGTAACGAGCTGCCTTGGCACGGCGAATCTACCAACGCCTGTAAGATAACGAAGATGGAAGTTGAACATCTTCATAGTAACTTTGACTTTCTAACCCTTTAAAATTCTTCATTTATGGAGAATGGGGTGTTTTATTGACTATCTACGATCTCTTCCTTCGCAAAGTGAAGAACTCACGGCACAACAAAATGGCGACTCAAGCGTCCCAAAATGGCTTCGTCGCGAGAGAAAAGTGGGAGTTGCGGCGCGCATGCGCGGATAAACTGAATCTTGAATGGGGGTCGCGCATACTAATTCGTAGGAATGCAACAGGATGCGCTCAAATGTGGCCCTCCAAATGTCCATACGAATGAACTGAAACTTTTATAGGTTAGCTATTTTGTAGCCATATAACCGGCATAAAACCTCTTTACGCAAACTCCTCCCTCCGGCTTCTTGGGACCCTTGAGTATCGCAACTTACCGCTTGTCCAGCGTATGGTCCTTACAAGCCCCTACAACTCTGTGAAGTTTAAGGGTGTTGCTAAATCATTTGTGAAGGTTGGGGGATGAAACGATGTTCCTGTGCTAATGTGTATCGATGGATATCAGCGAAATTTTCAAATGTACGGTAGATAATCGTAATTATCATTTACATATATATAGTAATAGTTGATATGTTTTGCGCCGGTCACCGATTTCAGAAGCTATGTCGGAGCAAAAGGAGGCAAAAAATTATTCAGAAAAGAGATTAGTGCGCCGCAAAGTTTCCGATGGAAAATACGATTTGCCAGTGCTCGTGTCGACAAGCATCGTATTATGCTCACCGAAGCTAGAAAAAAAGGGTATACATTATAATAAATAAATTCATAAGTTCCCCTTACTCGCATTTGACTTTAAGGCGGTCATCCCATGTGACAAGTCCAAAAAATCGAAATTTATTTTGCACCAAATGCAAAAAACGTGTGCGTGTTTTATGGATTCGGGATAGCAGACTAATGATGTGTCAACATTTTCTTTGTGTAAATCGTACTTTAACTTTTAAACGCGTTTTTCTCAAAACTGTATTTTTCAAATTGGCTTCCATGATATCTCAAAAACTATCGAACGAATTTCGCTGAAATTTTCATGGTGTAGTCAGCACATTATAGTTCTCACCCGAAATAGAATATTTCTGATATCTGCCATAGTTTTTTTAAGGCCGGAGCATGAATTAGAAGGTCTAAAAAATCGTTTTTTCACTGCCTACATCGATAGATAAAGTATCCAAGAATAAAGGCCAAAAGCAGAGAAGCGATCGATATTTGACATCGACATTTCCTCTTATTGAAAACTTTGAAGCCCGTTTTCTCCAGTTTTCATTGTCACGGTTTTTCCAAATTGGTGGGCGCGATACCAAAAAAACTAAACGATCTATTGAATGAAACCAAAGTTTATTTTCTTCAGTATGAAAATCTCTTCTAAGTGAATTAAAAAAATCATAGAAAAAGGCTTTTTACATAATTTTTGTAGCACCCTAAAGTGTTTTTCTTCACATTTTTTTTCAAACGTGAGAAAAATTATAATTTCACGATTTTTTCAGCTTTTTCTCAGAAGAAAAATATGACAATGATAAATTTTATTGTTTTTTTTTGTTTCAGTCAAGAAGTACGAGGTGCATCTTTCCCGCCGATTGGGGACTGCAGTGGCAAGGGGCACATGGGATAGGCTGATAAATCTGTAGTCATTTATTGTTTCATGTTGAAACATTTTTTTTACACGTTTCAAATATACACGAAAAGATACCTCAATGTTTACTGGGCTCACTTGTTTTTTCCCTTCTAAAAAAAATCTCGAAAAACCGCTTTTTGGACCTTCTAATTCAGGCTCCCGCCTCAAGCTGAAAAAGTCGAAAATCCATAACGAAATTTGGAACTTAACTTTAAAACCGGGCTGAAAATTCAATTTTCGATATTTTCACTTTACTCTAGTTCCGGCGATAGTCCCAGGTCTGCAAATTAAAATGCCGTTTGATGCTTTTATATTTCAGATGAGCAAAACCTCCGGAATCATGGCAACCGTCAACCAACTTTTTCTACACAAGAGTGTCTTCCGAACGGTGTAAAGTCGATTCAACTCGTTATTTTTGTTTCCTAAAATTCTGAGGGACTGCAAAAATGTTGATAAATATGTGGTAAAAATTCAAAGATAGTGCGTTTTAATAATTCGTCAAAAAATTGCCCAAAAAATTGCCGTCAAATGAGATGACCCCGTTGAGTCTGCGCAATAGAAATCCACGCAACCTTCAACCTCATTGCAAGTCGACTATTTTCCAAGGGGAAACATTCTATTAGGTTTTTGTGGTTATAGGACACATACGACGGATAAGTAACGCTCCGAGTGCTCTTTGTGCAAAAAGTTTATTTAAATCTCTTTTTTGGAATAGGTACATGATCGGATTGGTAAGTCTGATTAGGGACGCAAGTACAAAATTATATATACAAAATTTGTTCAACACACGTAATCGCGACTTTCTCGTGACAAACTATCGTTCCTCTTTTCCTATACGAACTTTGTCTCTCATTTGTCCCTGCTACGTCGCAGATACAAGGCACTTTGGAATAAATCAATACATTTATAGAATATCGTGTCTCTCCTTTTGTATTTACGTGTATGTATGTCCGTGTGTGTTTGATTGTGTTCATGTGTACATGTGTATGTGTATATATATAGAATCTATATAAGTTGTTCGCTTTTTCTTCGCATTTTAAATATTTAATGTATTTCGATATCGTGTGTACTCGCTTGAGGTGTTTCTGATACTGTGACGGCCCGCAGTGTTCAATTTTCAGGTGCAGTCTGTAGAAAAACTAAACATCCGGTGGATTTGCATTTTTCCAGTCCGTTTAAAAATATTACAAACAGTTTAAAACTGTTTATGATAATTAAAGAACTGTCGTAAAAATCGCTGCGAGGGCGTCGAACTGCTGGTCCTTTTTTCACACTCCGAAGAGCGTAACTGCTTTTTGGATAATATTAAACAAACAAAAAAACCAATTTCTTTTTCATCAAATGCACTTTGGCGACAGCGTTAACAGAGATTTTTCACTTTTTGGCCAATTCGAAAGCAGAAGTCCAAAAAAAGTCGCCTCTCACGAAAAGGTTTTTAAAATTCTGTTTCAAAATTGCTCAAAATTGGCTATACACAAGTGCATCAAGGATTTTTTTTCTTCAAATAATGCAAAAAAGAACAAAGACACAGCGTTCGTATCTCTCAAAAATGATGACGAAGTTTGCATCGTTTGAGTGCAACGAAAATTCATTATTCTTAATTACTCCATTTTTCTTTCGCCGATTTAGCCTGTGAATATCGCTCCAATGTTTCTACGTATTCTTATCAGAAATGTCCGACCTGAATTTGCAAAAAAATAGGCTTCGGGTCATGATAAAAATAAAGAAATAAACGGAGAAAAAAATCGTTGCGTTCCAACGATGCAAATTTCAACGTCATCAAAAATGGGATCAGCATGGTGGCGTCTGGTCGTGCCGATACGATAGTTTTTTTTTTCAATTATTGTACGGTTTTTTGTAATTTTTTTATAATGTAATCGAAGACAATTTTTAAAAATCGCAAATTGACACGATGTTGAAGTTTGCATCGTTGGAGTGCAACGAAAATCAATTTTTTTCAATTGCCGCATTTTGTTTGGCGGTGAAACTCGTCCAAATGTTGTTTCGTATTCTGATCGGAGATTGACGACCTGAATTTGCAAGAAAAGCCTATGCAAGCATCAAAATGAAGAAGTTAAAAATGAATGAAAAAACATTGTTGCATTCCAACGATGCAAACTTTACCGCTATAAATTGAATGAGATTGAAGTTTCGCATCCTTGGGATGCAATGAAAATTTTTTTTTTTCAATTACTCGAATTTCCTTTGGCAAATATTCGTTACGAAAAACCCTCAATTATTTTTCAAGTCGCTAATTTAGAGATCTAGAATTTACATACGAAAAAAAAAACGATTTTGTAAAATAATGAGGCAATAAAAATGAAATCGAATTTTCGTTGCATCCCAACGACGAGAACTTGAACGTCATAAATTGACCAGATGCTTAGACCTTAATTAAAAAAAAAAAACAAGGCTACAGACAAGCATCAAAGTGAAGTGAATGAGCAAAAAAACATCGTTGCGTTCCAACGATGCAAACTTCACCGCCATAAATTGAATGAGGTTGAAGTTTGCATCGTTGGGATGCAATGAAAACTATTATTTTCCAATTGCTCGAATTTCCTTTGGCAAATCTTCGTTACGAAAAACCCTCAATAATTTTTCAAGTCGCTTATTTAGAGATCTAGAATTTAAATACGAAAACAAAAACGATTTTGAAATAAAAATGAAAAAGAATCTTCGTTGCATCGCAATGACCCAAACTTCAACGTCATAAATTGATCAGATGCCAAGTTCCTTCCACACGCGGCATTTGAAAATTGAAAACCTTTCCAGCCGATCGCAGTATCCTAATTCCTCAATTGATTTTGTTTTCTCGCGCGCTTCGATTCCTCATTCATGCGTAATCTACTCTCCGTTCCCGAAGATGCGTGTCATCATTTTCTCCGCATTCATAAACTCCCTCTCCGACTATCATAGCAATCGTAATAATTCATCAGGCCTGACGTTATGCAATGTAATTGATAGTGCCGCTGCAGTAGTTGCTCGATTCGTGTCGATTGTCGGCGTTGTCGCCGAAGTTCAAAGATTTGCGATTTTTGCCAAGTCTGAGCATTGATCTGATGCCGCCTTTCTTCCGCGAGCGTTTGTATCGATCGTCAAGTGCCGAATTGAGGGACGCCTGTTTGACGTCACCGCGCGTATTGGCGAATGCCTCTGCGTCCTTGGGAGATTGTGATGTGGAAGTGACATCGCTCGCCACATCATCGACGAGCCAGTGTTTCCTCGGCGACAAAAATTTATTGTTGCAACCGGCGATACCGTAAAGATAATCCTTGTATTGGCGATCGTCCATCTTCTTGTCGAGTCGTTTTCTCTCGTTGTCGTACGCGGCGCTGTCAGCTTGAAGGACGCCGCGTCCGGCGTTATCGACGGGTTCGTCGAGTCTGTCGCATCCATCATTGGGAGCTTCGAGGGCCGCGTTATCACCGGAATTGCATCCCTCGTTGCTCTTGTCGCGTCTGGTATCTCGTAGTTTCTTGTTCCTCTTGTAGGTGTCGGTGTTCTTGGCGTCAAGGGCTGCGTGTCTCTTCTCCGACATGCTTTGCCGGCCGAGTGCGTCCCTGGTGAACTTGTTGATGCCCGAGTTGACCTCCTCAAGGGACAATTGACTGTCGTAAGTTGGATCACCCGAGTAGAGGCCATCGCGCTCGTCCGTATTCTTCTTAACCTCGTTTCGCGTCTCGATCGCTTCGTCCAGAAAGTTATCCCCAGTGTCACCGAGCATGAGTTTCTTCACGTTGCTGACGGAATGTAGCCAGGTCTTGTTCGTGGCGAGGCAGTAGCTCTCGTTGCGCAGGCTGTTCTTGTTGTATTGCTCGGTGAGACGATCGATCACGGGATTCCAGGGTGAGGCTGATGACATTATATTGGGGGGATCAGGGCGCATTTCGTTCTGGGTGTTGAAGCTATTCTTGTCCCTCACCCGGCCATCTTCGTACTTGGGTGTGTCCATTATATAGCCACCGTTAGGCTCGATCTTGCACTGCGGACTCGCCTCGAGGAAGCTTCTTTCGCTCGAGTACGAGATTCTTCGAGCGATCGTCAGGCTTATGACGCCCGTTATGGAGCTGTTGGTCGTCAGCATGGCTCTCCTCAGGGTCTCCATGGCGTCGGAATTCGACAGGCCCAGTAACGAGACACCATTGACATTGAGCAATTGATCGTTGGTGCGCAATCGTCCGTCGCGCGACGCGGCCCCACCGTTCAGCACGCTCTTTATGAAGATCCCCAGGTCCATGTTGGTGTTCTCATCGGCGTGGCTCGTCTTGCCCTTGACGCTGACCCCGAGGCCGGCCTTCTCGGAGTCACGCACCGGTATGTCGAGCTTGAGAACGACGCGATTCTTTCGCGGCGACGAGATCGCTGGCTCGTCGTTGTTCGGCTCGTTTATCTCGCAGGGTAGAGTCTTCTCCCATTTGTCGTTGGAGCTCCTGTAGGAGGCGTCCGCGTGAGTCTTATCCGAGGAGTCCAAGGCGCTTTTGGTGGCACGGGGCGTCTCCTTGCTCCAGGATCGGCTGGCCGCGTCCGGCGTGCTCTCCGCTAGACCGCAATTGCTCTCGGGGACTTCCTCTTGGCGCGACACGGTCATGCGAACTTTGCCACCGGAGGGAATGCTCCGCAGGAGGGAGACGACCTCCGATTGGCTCTTACCGGTCATCTCGATCTTATTGACCTCCAGCAAACGATCGCCCGGTCTCAGTCTTCCGTCCTCGACCGCCGCGCCCTTCGGCAATATATTCTTAATGTATATGGGACAATGTCCACCTGCGGGATTATCGCGCGTCGTCACGGAGAAGCCCAGCCCGTTAACCCCCTTCGTTAGATCGATCTCTATCATTCGACCGATTTTGCGGGTATTGGAACTCTGCAGAATGTTGTGACACTGCACCTTCTTGGCGCTCTCGTCGTGCTCGGATCTCTCGCCGTCACGCGTCTCTCCGTTGCTTCTATCGGCTCGATTTTTCTCGTGCTTCAGCACCGATATGCGCAAACACGGCTCGCTCATGCAACTTGCGAATATATTCTGCACCTTTGAGAAGGGAATGCGCAACAGATTATGCCCGTTTATCCTTATTATCCTGTCGTGAAGGTCGATCTGACCGTCCTTGGCGATTCGACCGTTGGGCTCGATGCCCTCGACCCTTAGGCCCTGATCGTTGCCTGCCAGGTCGTAGCAAGGCACCACGTGGAGACCCAACGCGCCAGCCTCGTTCTTTATCACGATTTCGCGAATCTCTTTGGACTCCCTGTCGCTGCGGGCAAATTCGCACACTTTGGAGTCCTGGCCCAGGGGCTCGCGACGACGAGACTCCCTGGGCAGAGAGAGGGCGGAATAGGCCGCCAAGTGCGGATCCCTCGTCGACAGAGCGTGCATGGAGAGTCTCTTGGCGCTCTCGCGCTTCATGCCGTTGGTCCGGCATCTGGCGTCAGTCGCGTAGCGTCTCTCCTTGGCGTCCGAGTGGAAGAAATCCGGACTGTTGGTGCCAACGGAACTGGCGCCGTCACCTCCGGCGTGGTTGGGCTCGAAGTGCGCCGCTATCTGCTCCCTGTCGTCGGCCACGTCGCACAGCCTGTCGTCAGGGTCCAGAAGACCGCCACCCGTCAATGACGAGAGGCTCGTTATAGGCGGACCGTCCAGTTTGCCAGTGGCCTTGCGGTAGCGCAGAATCGACTCGTGCATAAGATCACGCACGAGAAGCGTTCCATCCCCGCAGGGCACCACCACCCTCACGTTGTCGAAACACACCGTCACCTTCATCCTCGAGACAATATCATCGCTAGACGATACGTACGACCCTACCAACTTGCGCTTACTATCGCTCCACTCTCTTTTTTCCCTCCATGCTAGCCGTGGGTTGTTCGGCAATTGGCGCTACTCATGACGGCCAGTTTGACGGCGAGAAACCGATCGGACGCGCATCTGCGGTCGCTTTGTTCCTCTGGCGGAGGATGGGCTTGGTCCGGTCGGTCGGATTGCCGAAAAAACTCGATTTCCGGTCTGAAAAATTTTCGATTCGGTGCAATTAATATTTCTTCACTTGCGGCCGCCGTACGAGCGCAAACGTCGCTATTGTAGAATCGCGCGCGTCTCGGACTTTTCGATTATTATTTTTCTCACGTGTACGGGAGTCCGGGCAATTTTCTCGCGATTCCGCTGTCGCGGGGATCGCGGATGAAGAAAAAAAAAAACGGCGTGTCTATTTTCCTGCGATTTTTGCTTTCACAGCGATCGGCGATACGCCTCGTCACGTACGCTCTCGCGAGCCGAAGAATCGTGATTTGTTTTTTCTTTCTTGCCGTTTTTTATCGCATTTCGCGTGCACCAGTTACGCAGAATGAATCACACACGCTTGGACATGTGGTTGGAAAAGGTGTCCGCAGCGTCCGCGTCCGCACGCACAGCCAAGAGAGACAGAGAGAGAGAAAAAGGCCTTGCCGAGCTTCTCTTGTGCCCGATGCAACGCGAGTTGCAGGGAAAAATACTTTTTTCTTCTTCCTCTTGAGGGACAAAGGGGACACTTGAAACTTTTGGGAATTGTTCTTCGACGATCACGAAATATTCCGAGATTTTGCGAAGAGTACGAGGAATCCAAACACAAAACACACGCGCACAGGCACAGGTGCACCGTGAATTTTCAGTGACTCGTTTTTCCCCCCCTGACGATAGCGCTACGACGCGGACAACGAACGATAACACGAGCGACGCCCCCCTCGGATGTGGAAAAAAAAAAGAAACTTTTTCGTCGCTACATCAAATATGCGAGAGATAGACGCACAACGCCATTATGACGTTAGATCGCTCGCTTATACGTGCATGTGTGTGTACGCCCGTGCGTTTTGTTTTTTTTTTTACGAGTGTCGGGTCTTCGCGAAAAGCGCAGTCGCGTCGGCCAATCGCCCGGGCCGCTTTCCGTTAGACGCGCATGTCGTACAGCGGAATCGGGGAGGCGACACGGCACACGACTCCAATGTGTGGAAACGCTAGGCGCTTCGTCCGGATTTGTTAACTCTGGCTCGGACTTGTAGGTGGCGCTAGTTATCACCTAAAAATGTTCTGCGCCGGCGCGACGAGCGCAAGCCACAAACTTCGAATTTCGACATTTGGACCATTAGAAGGTTAATGTGTTGTTTTTAACATTTTTTGTATCAATAAAAGTGCTGAGAGCGAGGTGGAATTACTCATTCAGTAATGTCGACTCACACGGAAAGGTTGCGAGGTCGATCTCTCCGATGTCGATTAAATTGGGCATGCTTGTAGAATGGGTAAAGATAAGCCACACGTATTGTTTTATATATGCGGAAACCGATTTTTTGTATTTTTACATTGGGGTATTTTTCGTTAATTTTGGTAAAGACTGAGCAGAATTTTTTTTTTGTCCGAAAAAATCCTCATTTTCGAAGAAAACGTTGAAACGGGGTTTTTACTGAGTGAGCGTGTTTCACATTTTCGGATGCTTTTGTTTGTTGAAATCAACATCGGCAAAACGACAGACGACGCGATATCTGTTAGGTCAGTTAGTTATGGAATTTTAACCAATAAGAGTCAATTGTCACTGCGGCACGCTGCAATTGGAAGCGTGCCTTTGAGTCGGGGAGCTAATACACAAACAGCGCCATATTGGTCCACCGGTGAGCGGCAAAATAGTGAAGCTCCGAGAACGATTATTTTTTACCAATCTCAGTCGGTTACACAGCTACCTGTTACGAAAATGTTCACGGTCTTGACGTGATTTTCCCAATTAAAACCACAAGAAAGGATTACGCTTGCTCCATTGTTTCACAGCAAATTTATAGTAACCAGTTTTATTTGCACGTAATTGATTTAAGCCGTAGAGAAAACTCGAAACTAAAACACTCCGTCTCTCTTGCGCTCGGTCGCAGCTCTGTTTACGATTTCGAGCAGACATAACCAAACAAGTGAATGGTTTCTCATTTCGGCAAATGGTCAAGAATTAATAACAGACACCGCGACGTATCATGGGGATATGAGAAAAATGTTTCTAACCTTTATTCAGGAGGAGCGACATGTTTCACGCGTTTGATCAATCGTGAGATGTATATTTACACACTGGGCGTTCGAGAAGCACGCTCGTCTCCATAAATATATGCACCACTGAACCACTCGTATTTCACGTTCCGCTATCTTCTTAGGTTCATAGGAATGAAGTTGGCGCCGGTACTGATGATTTCCGGGATTTTGTCCGATAAACGTAATAGACGATTGGAAGAGGCGAATGTGATGTGGCGTATTCTATTAGTCTTGCTATGGAATGTTTGGCTTGGTTGTGTTCGTTGGGATTATTTGAGTCTGTTTGGAATCATGAGGGTTTGTTTGGTATCCGATCATGTCGATAAAGTGGGGGATAAGGTTCCCAACACCACCCCCCGCTGATCGAGCTGAAATATTCCACAAACCTTCCTTTTAATATTTTATGAAAACCCCTCAAGGGATTTTCGGCGACTCGCAATAGTTTTCGAGATATTGAATTTCAACGTTTTTTTTCACGCACCGGATATGTATATCTGCTACGTCTCCGTTTATACCTATACAGGATGTCCCAGAACTGGGGGTAGTCCCTGAAATGGGGGGTTGGGGGTGAAATTCTGAGCCGATTGATATAAGTATGCATGGGTCTTGGATCAACCCCTGAATTATTATGAATTTTTAAAGGCGGGCCAATCAGGTGCGCCCGATGAGCCAGCGTACATCGGGAGCGATGCGCGTGCTCACCGACATACGCAGGCTCATCGGGAGCACCTGATTGGCCCGCCGTTAAAAAATAATTATTCAGGGCCAATTCCAGTGCAAACACAATTTACCTGATCTATAAATTGTAAAATGAAATTGCCAAAAGAAAAGTACAGAATGAATCAGCTTTAAATAAAAAGGGCATCTACCTTCTACAGTCTTCATCGTTCTCATATGCTTACAATTTACCGTGCATCTTATACTTGTGGATCCGCTACTGTTGCGTGTAATACTTGCTCTTTTTTAGTGATTATGCTGTACCAACGAATTAAACGTAGTCTGTAAGATATATCACATTTATTTGCCGCCCTTTAAAAACTGATAGATCACACCAAAATCTTTTTTGGCGTATCCACTCTCTAGGAGAGTTCTGTACAATTGATGAGACAGCGACCCCAGGGGAATCGGTGCATTGACTCTAGCAGCCGCTGCCTGAGCGAGTCCAAGATCCTTCGTCATGAGTGCGGTGCCGAAACCGCCCTGAGAATCATTCATTTTTATTTTCAAGCGTGCACGACATTTTGATTAAATAAGCGTTACAATTGAGACGGTCATCCCACGTGACAGATCGAAAAAATCTAAAAGAAATGGTTTGCAAATCAAAACCTCCGGAATCACGGCGGCCGTAAACTAACTTTTTTTACACGTGAGTGTCTGTCGAATGGTATAAAGTCAATTCAACTCGTTATTTTTGGTGGATAAAATTCTGAAGGACTATGGAAATGTTTATAAACGTGTGGCAAAAGTTCTAACATAGTGTGTTTTAAAGGTTCATCAAAAAAATCCCCAAAAGGGGAAAAAATAGCTGTCACTTGGGATGACCCTCTTAACTCAGTTTTTGCACAACCGTGTCTCCGTGGAAAATGATCACAAACAAATTTGAACCTGACTTACAATTTTACCATTTAGGGTCAAATTTTCAATTTTTTGGCTCTCGATAACTTGATCAGACGATCATTGAAAATTTTTTAACTATTTTGACGGTCGACTTTCGATAATGTCGAGCAACTTTTGATATAAAGACAATGAAAATATTCTTCGAAACCTTGTAGTTGTTTGAGCTGGGTGCATTGTCCAATATTCCGGGCACTGGATTATACATTTCCGATGACCAACATCTGCCCGAACTCGAATTTATTATGCTGGCTAAGACCTTTGTGTCCAGACCGAGTCTACGAAAAAGAAATATAAAATAAAGGGTGTCCCAAAATTCAGGCAAGATTTGAATTTCGCGCCATCTGGGCGGTAAAGTGTAGCCAACGAAAAAAAAGACAGCGTGGGAGCTGACAGTTCAGGGTTATTAAAAATAGAGCGCTACACGAAAGAACAACGCGTTTTCATTTATGGGCAATATTTTTAAAATAATGAAAGTTTGGCAGTCATAGTTCGCAATTTTCGTACAAAATATGGTCGCTGATTTAAGGGACTATTCTATTGTGACGGGATGACAGATCGAATTTTTATTTTTTGCATTTTTAAACTCTATTCCATCATAGAATTGATATCCAATTGCCGGTAAAGTCGATTTCCATTTTGTCGACTCAGTACAGTCCTCGGTGCGCGCGCTCTAGTACGGCTACCTGCTGCGCGTCCCTGACAGCTGTTGGAAACAGCTGTTTTGAATTTATACCTAAGTATACACATATACACGTATACTTCTATACAGTTACTGTACAGTAGTAGTCTCAGAAGCTGCAGTGCATGTCTTTCGACATAACCTTCAAATCAATTAGGCGTCGTCCCTCGACTGCGCCTCCTCAATT
The DNA here is from genome assembly GCA_963210295.1 of Ophion ellenae. NCBI lineage: Eukaryota > Metazoa > Arthropoda > Insecta > Hymenoptera > Ichneumonidae > Ophion > Ophion ellenae. The sequence goes on along the minus strand of OY723397.1, from coordinate 464,937 downwards.
CTGTGTAAAATCCCTATCTCGTCAACCCAATACTCTCATAAAAAAAATTAAAGGCGACCTATTTCTTCGTCCCCAAACTTATGTAGACCCACATTTTACTTAGTTCCAAACTCTATTTGTCATTACTTTGGAACATTTCGTACATATTTTGTACGTAGATACTGTTGTGTTGGAGAACGATTCACATGATTATCATCATATCAATAATAATAAAGAATGATCTTGAAGTTTGCATCGTTGGAACGCAACGAAAATTCATTATTTTTCATTGACAACATTCGTTTTTGGCCGATTTAGGGTTATGAAAATCATTCGGACGTTTTTACGTATTTTTACTACAGGTTTACCGTAAGTTGTTAAGAAGGGTTTCAAATAATAACAAAAATGACGAAATAAGAGAAAAACAATCGTTGCGTTAGAACGATGAAAACTTCAACGTCACAATAAAAACGTACTTTTTGCCCAAATTGAAAGCTTCCGCCGTGCCGATCATGCTTATAGCGAGTAGCATGTTGTTGCACAATTTGGCAGCTTGACCCATTCCCACTTCACCACAGTGAACGATTCTCGAGCCCATTGATTCGAGAATCGGTTTAGCGCGATCAAAGCTCGGTTCTGTGCCACCGACCATGAAGGTTAAGGTTCCATCAGCTGCTGCATTGACCCCTGGACATGTCAGATATTAAGGCGGTCATCCCATGTGACAAATAAAAAAAAATCGATTTTTTTGTTGAAAATTTACAAAAAAATCTTTACATTAAGACAAATTACAAAAAATGTATGCGTGTTATATGGACTCGGCATAGCAGACTGGTGAGTCAACATTTTCTTTGTGTAAATCGTACTTGAACTTTTAAACGCGTTTTTCTCAAAACATTATTTTTTCAAATTGGCTTCCATGATATCTCAAAAAGTATTGAACGGATTTCGCTCAAATTTGTATGGTATAGTCAGCACATCTACAGTTCTCTCCCGAACTATAATATTTCTGATATCTGCCAATTGATAGTTTTTTTTATGCTGAACAAGTCGAAAAAAAGATGAAACTTGGAACTCAACTTTTAAAACCGTGTCAAAAATTCAATTTTCGATATTTTCACTCTAGTTCCGGCGATGGCCTCAGGTCTACAAATTAAAGTGCCGTTTGATTTTTTTATTTCAGATGAGCAAAACCTCCGGAATCATGACAACCGTCATCAACTTTTTTTTACATAGGAGTGTCTTCCGAACGGTATAAAGTCGATTCAACTCGTTATTTTTTGTTTGACAAAATTCTGGGGGACTGTAAAAATGTTAATAAATGTGTGGTCAAAATTCAAAGATAGTGGGCTTTAATGAGTTTAAAAAAACTCCCAAAGAAAGCGAAGAAAATAGTTGTCACATGGGATGACCCCGATAATCTCGCTGCGATTCTATTAATTAAATTCGCACGGAGTATACGCACCTCCTGAGACTGGTCCGTCAACGAAGCTAGCTTGCTTTTTGATAGCCTCGTCCGCCACTGTTTGGGATACCGACGGATCGATTGTACTACTATCTATCAGTAGAACATCTTTTTTTACCGAACTGTCAAACAAATACAGCGCATGAAAAAGTTCACTTACTGAAAACTGTTACCTATGTGTACATATTTGTATGTTTATATATCTCAATGTTCAATAATGTGATGGCTCATGAATATAATAACGCGTCACGTGAGGGTTTCGGATTTCTTATTTTATGCATTTTTTTTATTAAATGTAGTCCCGACCTTTTTTTTAAATAAATAGTGAATTATGGAGGGATAGCATAGCGTAAAAGTGAGCAAATAAGAAACTTGCAACTTCCTTATTGCTTTATTCAACTGCAAAGCTTGCTCTACGAGGAAGTCACCATTGAAAAAAAACGATGTTGAAGTTTGCATCGTTGCAATGCAATAAAAGATCATTTCATTCAAATCGCCCAATTATATGGCCGTTATAAAGTACAAAAATATCTCAAATGTTTTTTCGAAGCTTTATTACGAATGGACCGCGTAGATCATTAAATAAAAATTTGTATAGTAATGAATATATAAGAAAATGATATAATAGAAAAATGAAATTTGTTGCATTCAATTGTACAAACTTTAACGTTATGGGGAAAACGACTTGCTCATAGGGAAAATGTTTTAAGGCGGTCATCCCATATGACGGTGTACCGTCGATTCAACTCATTATTTTTGTTTGATAATATTCTGAGGGACTGTTATGTAAGAATGTTAATCAGAATGTTAATAAATGATAATGTAAGAATGTTAATAAATTATAACTGTAAGAATGTTAGATACTGTAAGAATGTAAGAATGTTAACTGTAAGGATGTTAATAAATGATAATAAATGTGTTAATAAATTCGAAGATAGTGTGTTTTAATGCGTCATTAAAAAAAAATCCCAAAAAAGCGGAAAAAATAGCTGTCACATGGGATGATTCCGTTAAGGGGGTACGTGGGTTTCGAAATTTCAAAAAATCAATTTTTTTAAATTTCATTATCTAATAGAAAAATATGTCTAGAATATTCTCCCAAAGTTTTAAGTCAATCGGAGTAAAAGTCTAGGAGAGAGAGCCTTTGGGAATTCCCCCGTTGGCAAAGGCCGGCCGGGAGCGACGCAGGTATATTCCATTTTTCTCAAAACACTATTTTTGAGTCGGTGGACACGATTTCTCAAAAACTAATGCACCGATCGTATTGAAATTTTGCACACTTCTTAAAAATAGCATCAGCTAGTCATTGGAGGAAGGTTTTTTTTCCGATTACAACTAATTTTACAAGGCTATACGTAGAGTAAATTGTACCAAAAATTGAACTATTTTGCATACAACTCTGCCAAAAATTCAAATTTCAATTTTTTTTTGAAAATCCTTCGTTCAATCACGAGCTATACTTATCTACTAACAGAAAACATTTAGTTTCTTAATTTAAGATAGAGCTATCATGAGTTATCCTGACCACCACGAGGACATGCTTTTTAGGGGTCTCCCGAATCCAATTTTTTTCAAAAATGTTGAAATGTTGCTCTTTTATGTGCTTAACATTTCAAAATAATTTAAATTAATTTTTTTTAATTAAAAATAATGAATTAAATAATTGATATATTATATATTTTTTTTAATAGAGAACATTTTTTGGCCCCTTTTTGGCTTCGAAACCCACGTAACCCCTTAAGCCAAATAAAATGATAAGGGAACTTGCAAGTGTCCAAATTGCACGACTTTCAACTCTCTTCACCTGAGTATTCCATTTTCACCGGTGTAACAATCGAGGACGTGTTGGTTGGATGGCAACATGGATACGATTGCTTCGGAATTCATTGAAAGCGTGTGAAGATTTGGCGCACCGCTAGCGCCAGCTTCGATCAAACTCGATACAGCATCTTCGTTTATATCGAAAACAGTGACCTCATAACCCTGAAATCGCGTGTTTTGTACAATCGACTACCGATACTATCCAATGGTACCTTTATTCTCGTGTATACGAGCCATTTTTACCTTTTTCAAAAGATTTTTTGCCATATTGCTGCCCATATTTCCCAATCCAACGAAGCCAATTTTGGAAAAATGTCTTCTACCTTAACGCAGAAAATTACACTCAATAATAATCAACGTAAAGTATTTAAGGGGTCTTCTCACTTTAGACGCTAAAAAAGCCTATATTCATGAATTTTTTTGATAGGTTTATATTATAAGTATTGATATAAAAGTTGTTACACTTAATAAATACACTTTCGAAGTACATTTAAAAAAAATGTATTTATGTAACCCAAACAAACTTCAAACTGATAAAATCTTCGAAACTACTGATCCGATCCTTGTGAAATTTGAACCACATATTCTTTACAACTTGTCTATAGCGCATATCAAGGATTTTTTTGAATTTCGATATTCACTATTTTTAGCCAAAAACGGTGAAAAAAAACTCGACGTTTTGTTGATTTTTTTCGAAAAATGTACGCCATTTTGTTTTTTTTCTGCATATATATGAAAAATCGCAGGATATGCGCTATAGCCGTTAACATACTGAATCTAAAACCGTTTGATTTTTTATTTCGGATGATCCATCTCCGAGATTTTATCAACAGCGCAGACTTACATTTTTTTAGGACATTTTTTTAACTACCATTTTCGTCCATAAAGAGTGATTTGAATAAATATTTTTTTAAAAATGTATTTCGAAAGTGTATTCATTAAGTGTAACAAATTTTATATCAATATCTATAATGTAAACCGATAAAAAAACTCATGAAAATAGCCTTTTTAGCGTCTAAAGTGAGTAGACCCCTTAAAGCTATTTTTTAACACGGCGAGTGAAAAAAGTATATATTTTTGTTTACTCACTACCAGTCGTGGACAGGCGCGTTACAATTCCGAAGACAGTCATTTTTGTTGGTCGTTGGTTTAACGAAACAGTCCCGATTCGACCAGCGGATTGAATGAGACTGGCAATGAGCTGTTATCAATTGGCCCCGATGCCTCGGAATAATTATAAATGCTAAGCTAAACGTTCGAAGTGGAAAATGTATGCACAGGTTTTTGTCCGAAGTTTCACATCAACGTTATTTATTTTCGACGATGTAGCATGTAATATGGTACTATGTAATGTTGCAATTAAAACAATTATGGTTTTTTTCTCAATCAAATGACGAATAATCTTTGAAACGTAATTTTTCAACGTGTCAAAATGAACAACAGATATAAAAGGTTCGAGTCACGGTGGCACACGATTTTGTTTTGTGTCTCGTAGAATGATAACGGAAAAGAGACTATGTAAAAACAGCAGTGGGGGCCTTATCTCGATCGAACGATTCTTCACAAAATACGTATAGAGTAATTCAAGTTACTCAAGGCCTTAGGCCACTCTAGGATTTTATAAAAATCGATTTTTTAAAATAAAAACGTACCTTGGTACCTATCAAATTATATTCCAAATGATTACGGGTGTGAAAAATCTCTAAGTACTTGATTTTCGAAGATTGTTGAAGATTAGATGTATTGAAACATTATTCATGCCGTGACTTTCTACTAACTTTAAACGCGTTTATCTTAAAACTACATTTTTCAAGTCGGCCGGACTCATAACTCAAACAAATTTAAACCGATTCACTTGAAATTTTAACTGTATATTTAGAATTACATTTTCTAAGGCACTGCGGGAGATTTTTTTCATTATATTCCATGGTTCCTTTTTTATAAACAATTTTTCGGCGATTTTCTCATGGAATTTTATACTTTTTGTTTTGGAAATGCCCCATTATGACAAAAAAAATATATTTAAAATATCCTACGTGCTTCTATAGCTATTCTTATATATAATCGAAAAAACTTTAGTGTCTAAAGTTGACACTAGAGTTGACGGTAAGTGACGGCTAAAAAAATACGCTATTTTTAATAATTTTTTTTTGAAAACTGTTGCATGTACCGGCCGAAAATATTTTTCGCTTCAATGTACACTCTCAACAGAATAGAAAACAATTTTTTGTTTTGTTTTTATAATCGTGTAAAGGCACGAAGAAAAGTATGTTGCTGGCGTTGATGATTTGCGCTCTCCAGGCAATTGGAAACAAACAATTCACGAAGATTCCTAATCTGTACGAGTGTCGCTATCGCCCGAACTAGAATTATGATTTTATATTACAAAATAACAAAATGGCACCGTTTTTTGCAAAAGTGTTCGAAAAACACGTTTTTTTTTCGTCATAATTCCGGCGACAGTCTAAGTTATAATTAATATTTTTTAAGGGGTCTTCTCATTTTAGACGCTAAAAACGGCTATTTCCATGCATTTTTTTGATAGGTTTATATTGTAGATATTGATATAAAAGTTGTTACACTTAATACACTTTCAAAATAGATTTAAAAAAAATCATTTATTCAAGTGACTATTTATAGACTAAAATGAGAGTTAAAAAAATGTCCCAAGAAATTGTAGGTCTGCGCTGTTGATGAAATCTCGGAGATGGATCATCCGAAACAAAAAAATCAAACGGTTTTAGATTCAGTATGTTAATGGCTATAACGCATATCATACGATTCTTTATATATGCGAAAATAACAAAATGGCGAACATTTTTCGAAAAAAAAAAACGTGTTTTGTTCACCATTTTTGGCAAAAAAATATAGTAAATATCGAAATTTGAAAAAAAATCCTTGATATGCGCTATAGCTGTAGTTGTAAAGGATATGTGATTAAAATTTCATAAGGATCGGTTCAGTAGTTTTGAAGATTTTATCGACAAGCTGTCGAAAAACGTTGTTTCGAGAAAAACGCGTTTAAAATTTGTTTGGGTTGCATAAATACGTAAAAAAAATGTTTAATGTATTTCGATAGTGTATTTATGAAGTGTAACAACTTTTAAATCAATATCTATAATATAAACCTATCGAAAAATTCATGAAAATAGCCTTTTCTTAGCGTCTGAAGTGAGAAGACCCCTTGACTTTTGGCTGAGGGTGTGGGTACAAAGCAAACGGACGCGGTTCGTGAATATGCGAACTAATCGAATTCTAACAGGACTTTTTCACGTACCCTTATGTGAATTTGCCATATCGCAATGCAAAAAAAAACAATGATGTACGTATCCCAGATAAGATCCTGCCCCATTCTCACGAGCCGCCTTCGTTCTCGTGTCTGGGTCAATTTATGTCTTGCGCGATAAATGAATTATATCTTGAATATGATCTACGGACGGGGAGCAAGCTGTCAGTACTTGAGGCGATAAAACGTTGAAGAAGAGTCGATATTTTTTCAAGTCTAGGGGTGACATAAGGGTGCGTTTCGCAACACATATCAATAAATGTTGAATAGTTAACTAGGGTTTGAGAAAAAATAATCCCCTTTTAAATTTCCCAGAAAATATATCCCCTTTAAAAATATCCCAGAATATATTTTTCGGAAAATATTTCCCTGGGAAAAAATCTCCAAAAAAAGTTTTCTTAAATAGAATCGCCCTTGCACAAAGATTCGGCGTATAAAACTTCCGGCACAGGAAGAAACGAGAAATTCGAATCGTTCAAAATACTCCCATTCACTTTAGTCCAAATATAAATGTTATTTTTCCGAATAAAAGCTTTCTCCGAGGACAGAATTTCTATGCTTCGACTGCTGATTAAGGTGGTCATCCATCTTGACAGGTGCAAAAAATCGAAAAAAAAAAAATGTTTGCCCAAATTGAAAAAAATGTGTGCGTGTTATATGGTCCGGCATAGCAGACTAATGGTGACTCAACATTTCCTTTAGGTAAATCGTACTTGAACTTTTAACCGCGTTTTTCTCAAAACGGTATTTTTCAAATTGGCCTTGTTGATATCTCAAAAACTATTGAACGGATTTCGGTCAAATTTGTATAGTATAGTCAGCACATCTATAGTTCTCACCCGAACTAGAATATTTCTGATATCTGCCAGTTTTTTAAGCTCAAAACGTCAAAAAAAAAACGAAACTTGGAACTTAACTTTTAAAACCGTGCCAAAAATTCAATTTTCGATATTTTTACTTTACTCTAGTTCCGGCGATAGCCGCAGGTCTACAAATCAAAATGCCGTTTGATTTTGTTAATTTCAGATGAGCAAAACCTCCGGTATACTGGAAGCCGTCAACCAACTTTTATTACACACGAGTGTATTCCGAACGGTGTAAAGTCGATTCAACTCGTTTTTTTCTTTTATAAAATTCTGAGGCACTGTAAAAATGTTAATAAATATGTGGTAAAAATTCCAAGATAGTGCGTTTCAATGGTTCATAAAAAAAAATCCCAAAAAAATAGCTGTCACATGGGATGAACCCGTTAATCGACTCGAGGCTTGCGAGATGGCAAGAACTCAATATGAGCTTCTATTTATAGAGGAATAATGCGTACAATAGCATGAGCAACCCTGAACTCTCTTTGCGCAACGTTATTTACAATTGTCAAAGGGGCGGACGCGCGAAACGCGGTGAAACTTCCCTTATCGCCAGGATCGAATTATTAAAAGGGATACGTGAACTGGTTACATTGCGACACGACGGTGAGTCGTTCCTATATACGATCGCGAGAACTGGTGAATCGATCCGTTCGCGTGCATTCGTCAAAGTATCGCGGACCTGGTACTATATGCGTGAGGGATTCCTCCAGGAAATAATTCTATTCAAACTGTTGTCATTGAATGCCATAAAAGTTGGCGCAATCCGTGGACGAAAAATCGCTCGAGTGTGAATCATGCGAGATCGGAAAACGCAGAGAAAAGTGCTAATTGAATATTAGGTAGGTATCGACGGTAAACTGCTAATGAGCATTAAGAGGTTATATACAGTCGGGTGGCCCACAGAGATCGCTTTTGAAGAATTTTTCTTGAGAAGAACTTTAAATCTATTAACGTAAAAATTTGTTTAACATAAAATTTAACAAAATTTGTTTAACATAAAATTTAACAAAATTTGTTTAACATAAAATTTAACAAAATTTGTTTAACATAAAATTTAACGAAATTTGTTTAACATAAAATTTAACATAAAAAGTTTAACGTAAAATTATTTTAACATTTTTTTTTGTAAAAATAATAATTTTGAAAGCTGCTATAGCTGATCTGCGGGAGCACCTAAAAAAAAGCGGTTTGCGGTGAGCGCGATATCTCTGGACTGGATCATCTAAAATGAAAAAAAAAACCAAAAATATTTCGTTAATATAATGGATTATCTTGTAATTGATCGAAGGAATAAGCAAAATAATAATTTTCGACAAAATGGCGGCTTCTCAACAAAAAAATCGATTTTTGACAAAAATGTAGGCCTTTAATTGTTTATAAAATGGAAAATATTTATCGGTGAGCAAAAACCTTCGATTAATTACTAAAAAATATACTTGATTAAATTGTGTTAAAATTTTGTGTTAAAATTTGAGACTGATCGGTTCTATAGCTGCTATAGCTGATCTGCGGGAGCACCTAAAAAAAAGCGGTTTGCGGTGAGCGCGATATCTCTGGACTGGATCATCTAAAATGAAAAAAAAAACCAAAAATATTTCGTTAATATAATGGATTATCTTGTAATTGATCGAAGGAATAAGCAAAATAATAATTTTCGACAAAATGGCGGCTTCTCAACAAAAAAATCGATTTTTGACAAAAATGTAGGCCTTTAATTGTTTATAAAATGGAAAATATTTATCGGTGAGCAAAAACCTTCGATTAATTACTAAAAAATATACTTGATTAAATTGTGTTAAAATTTTGTGTTAAAATTTGAGACTGATCGGTTCAGCCGTTTCTGAGAAATCTTGCTCACCGACTTTAAAAATACAGTTGTGAGAAAAACGCGTTTAAAGTTTCAAAAGCACTTTCGAACGCTCTGACACGTCTCACTACAAATGTGTGAGCATCTCGAACGCTCTGACACGTCTCACTACAAACCTTGAGAATATTCGTCGGATTGACAAGCAATTTTCTATGTGTGTACTTAAACATATGTACATTATGTATGAAAAGTGATACATCTTTAATTGTTGTAATAAGAAAATGTCAACATTTTTAATGATGTAATTATTTTATAACCTCTAAAAAAATTCACGAAAAATGATTTACATAAAAAAGGATCAAGTAAACGCATTTAGTTGATCTCAATAAATCTTCTTCATCACTGCTATTTTTCCCGAGGCTAATTGTTTAATATTCCCCACAATAATTGTACTTGGCGAAACTCATAGACTGGTATTTTCATGAAGTATTTCAGATTTTCAAACGAAAGGGGTGAAAGATTAGAGGCCGTGGCATAGGGCGGAGAGAAACGACGAAATCGAAAAAATTGGAAAATGTCAGTGGCTGGGGAGTCCTAAAAATGGAAAACCTGCTGGAATTTTCTGAGGCACGCCATGTAGGTCTATCATAAAGTGCGTCATTTATTTGCTCGGTCGAGTCTCCCCAAGGACTCGGCCTCTCTTCCGATTTTACGCCGTCCGAGCTTCGAAGGAATGAACAAATAAAAAGTGTGCTTCAACAGCCAACGCACACGCGTAGATCTACGACGCAAGATATCGATCGTGGCTCGAGGAACGCGACAGGCGATTTTTCCATTCCCACTGGGACTCGAAAATGGCAATGTCGAGTAATTTTCTTATTTACACTTGGCGCAGGTAGCAATTTTGAATATCTTGGCGCTAGAACAAATAAGAACAATTGCAACGCCAGGGGCCTGCTGACCTTTAGACCCTTCCAGTGAGAATTTCATGCAAACACTTCGGTTGTAACTTTTGACGATCATTCTGTCATCGACACTCGACGGTCATGTCTCGGCTCGTGATTACTTTTGCATGCTTCTTGGTCACTTTTGTCGTCGTGATGGCCGATAAGAGTTTCATCTTGCCAAACGAAACGAAAGCCAGCTGGAAACTGGTCGGAGATTTTGCCAGGATCGTTGAAATTTCTCTGAACGTGTCCAGGTGCGCCAACATTTATCTTTCAGGTGAGTGATACAATAATTTGAGAGTTTGGCAGCCCCGGATCTGCGATTTTTCCGGGCCGCGGCAAAAACTTGACCAAGGGGGGAAATCTCTTTAAACGTCCGAAAATGAGTCATTTTTTTATGAATTTTTTTAAAGGTCATAAAATAATGGCACCATTTTAAAATTTTGACATTATCTCATTACAACTTTCAAGTATTAAATTTGTTTTCTTTTTTTTTGACAAACAAAATGGCGGCGTTATAAGGTATTCCTTTAGGCGTGTTTTGAAAAACTGCTCATGTTATAGCTCAAAAAGTTATTGATCGATCTGGCTTAAATTTTGGGGGTTTCTCACTATAACATTATTGGAAGGATATAGCGATGAAAATATGAAAAGGTATTAAATTAAAAATTGAGTAGGCTTTGTAATCAAATTCTCATATTTTTGATCATTTTCTCGAGAATTTTAGCCCAAAAAAAATAATTTATTTACGCGATAACAGTCAATAAATTCGGAGCAGTCAAACTTTCGTTGATCGAAATGTCGCGTACCGTAAAATGGGGTTACTTTGAACAGGTTTTGGAAATTGTTTGTACGTAACTTTTTTTTCAATCGACTCCTTCGGCAGCTGAATTGTTGAAAACGTATATTTTCCGCATTTTTTTTACTTCAATGACTTATCATTATTGACATTTACCGCAATCGACGCATAAGTACATTCGGTACTCGTTGCACATAGCCCTCCTGCATAACGGACATTTGCTTTTAGTTTTATGATCGGCATTCTAAATAAATCATTTACTATAGTAGCGCAAAATAAAAAATATGTACGACCATTTTCTATCGTAACTCACTTACATGTAGTAATAAAACACGAAAATTCACAAAAATATATTTTTTCACTTTCACCGCAATACTGCATAACGGACGGGGTCGATTCGACCCCAGGTCCTTTTTCGACAGCTGTCCTCAGTACACAGGCAGGATGTAGGATGGGGGACGTAGGATGGGGGCCACATATATACAGATATGCGTAGCATATATATACCATTTATGCAGTATATATGTGGTATGTACGCAGTGTGTATGAACAATATATGCTAAATATGTGTGGTATATATACAGGGTAAATGCTACATATATCATTGATATATGATGAATCGATATACAGCAGTACCACGCATATACATCTCATATATAAAAACGTTACGAAAATTAGAATTTGGCACATATATGCAACATATATTTTCAATATATGGAATACATTTTACATATATTACAATTGTTAATAAAATAAATTTGCAGTATATTTTTGCGTATATAAATGTCCATGGGGGTGGCCTCTGTAACTTTGTAAATATATTCTTGGACAATTTATCTATTGATTTAAGCAATTTAAAAAAAAACGATCTTTCGGACCTCCTAATGTAGGCCTCCCGCCTTAAGGGTGAACGAAACTGAAAACGATACATTCTAATAGATATTTAATCGACAGACAATACCGTGGGAATCCAAAATCTCTTTGCGGAATTCGTGCAAGATTATCCATACGAGTACACCCTGAATAAGGAAACATATTGGTGCAACGGGCATCTCGCGTTCTGCTCCTCAGGCGAATCTGCGGCGACGATGATAAAAAGGTTGTTATCAACTTGTGCGATTGGGAGGTTTCGTCGAAATGTTACGTTGGTGCATTTATATATTCAGCGTTCCGACGGAAATTTCGACGACCGAACTTCTGATCGTCGTGGTTGATCAGGTGGACGAGTCCATGGACCTCTTCGACGTCTCATTGTACGGAAACGCCAACGTAAATATCGCCACGACCAATGGGCTCTGGAGCCTGTCGGAAAACTACTTGGTACCGAGAATATTTAGAAAAGTTTCGCGGTAAGGAGAGAACGAAATAAATGTATGGCAGTAAAGTCTAAAAAATCAACATAAATCACCGTGATATTGGGTTATTTTGAACAGGTTTTGGAACTTTTTGTAGGTAATTTTTTTGACATCCTAAATTCCAACTTTTTTTCTCTCATAGAACAATGTGACCTTTGGCTGTCAAATGTATAAGAAAGTCAAGCCCTTCTGCGACTCAAAATTTATGAGACATCAAAGCTAGGACATCGCAATTAGGAAAGCTAAAATATTATTATCGTCTTAGGTACGAAGATATGAAACACAAGCGGGGAATTGTAGACTTGCTGGGGCGGAAATTACAGGCTGCTGCATTCTACAATCCCCCATTGTCCTATCTGAATACAACCTTCAATGAAACGGTCAACGGAGTCGAGGGCGAATTTTTTTTCGCCGATGACGGTAAGCAATCGTCTCGTTTTTCTCTGACAATCCATAGGAGTAGGGAGAGTGAAGACACTTGGTCCTTACGGGAGACTTGGTACACGACATCTACTAAACTTTTAACAGAAAAGCTACATGTCCGACCCTAGTCTATAGTTACAAAGGGTTACCCCAAAGCACCGTTAGAAGGTAGCCCAATCGCCTTTGCCGCTGACAACTTATACTCATTTTGGCTTGAAGTTGCGCCGGGGGTCATTTTGACCCCGGGTGACCGCGGAGGGTATGAGAATTTGGGGTGAAAAACAAAAGGGGGGATCAAGTGTCCCCAGTCTCCCCCACGAAAAAATGCTGAAAAATTAAAAATTATTGTCACCAGCAGACTCCGAACTGGACGGAATCGAAACGAAATTATTTTTGCTGATGGCGGAACGCTTGAATTTCACATGGGCCATCAGGAAACCCAACAACAATTACCGGTTAGAATTTTTTTTTAAATCTTTTCTTTCGTGTCTTATCGAAAAGGTCAAAATATAAGATACTTTTTCGACACGTGGTGGAATTCAGATATGGCAGAGCAAACGGAAGTAACTGGAACGGTGGAATGATTGGTCAAATGTTTCGTAAGGAAATCGACATAAGCTTCACCGGCATATGGCTCGAGCTTGACCACTATTTGTTCACGAATCTCACGAAACCTTGGACCTGCCTCTCGATTAATTTTTTGGTGCCGAGACCAAAGCCTTTCTCGAGTTTCTGGGCACTCACGAGACCGCTTTCGCCCCAAGTCTGGTGGACGGTCATTGCCATGGTCGTTGTCCAGAGCATTTACGTCTACACTAGGGCTCGGATCAACCCGCTACTTCCCACTAGTACGAAATTGTAAAATTGCAAAAATAGACCATTCTTTATTCACTGATGATAAAATCATACGTTTAAGAGGGTCGAGCATTTTGCCGATGATAAAGGATACTGATTTTTTTCTAGACGTCGACAGGTCTGACGAAAAGTACAACTATGAAGTTTTTATAAAATTTTACATCGTTTTCGAAAAAAAAATCGCGCGAATGGCACGTGACCGTTAATTCGTCATTTAAGGGGTCTTCTCATTCTAGACGCTAAAAAAGGCTATTTTGCATGCATTTTTTGATAGGTTTATATTATATATTGATTGATATAAAAGTTGTTACACTTGAAATCCCTTCGATAGTTTTTGAGTTATCATGGAAGCCAATTTGAAAAATTGGCATTGGATTTGCACAAAGAAAATGTTGACTCACCATTAGTCTACTATGCTGGGTCCATATCACACGCACACATTTTTTACAAATTGTGCAAAAACAAATTTTTTCAATTTTTTGGACCTGCCACATGGGAATATCGCCTTCGTTCACTGTACTGTTAATAATCTATATAGGGTTATTAATCTTAATAATCTTGAAATTTCAATCTTAATTAATTAAGATTCAATTAATTAATGAAAAAATTAATCTTAATAATCTTGAAATTTAATTTAAAGTTAGGATTAATAATCTTAATAATCTTGAAATGACACATATGATTAAATCATATAATCATTTTTGTAAGCTCAATTTACATTTCACCACAAATAAATTAAGATATAGTTACTTAAACAAAGACACGTCAAATATACGACAGTTGCGTTACTTTATTCAAGCGAGTCATTTTTCTCAGTGCACCCGAAGATTTTGTAGAAATTAAATTACGTTCCAAAAGATTCAACGAAACACCATTTTGAAAAACAACGCTCGCTTCTTAAGAAAGCTACAATATTAAAAATCTCGGCAATTCAGCACAGTTTCTTTTAAAAAATTGCGAATTGCCCTGCCAACATTTATGGGCGTAGTGAATAGTTATCCGAAGTGTTAGAGTGCCTCGATTTTCATATTTACGTTTTCGAAAACTATGCAGTAGAATTTAGAACCTTCGAAGCTGAACTTTCACTGAACAAACCAACGTATGAAAAAAAAAATCAATATCTCTCCAGTATCTGTCATTAATGAATACATCCGTCGGCAACATTCTCGATTCTCATTATATACACGCCTAGTAACTTGGAAAATCAATACAATAGCCTATTGATAACGTCATTGAGTTATAGTTATCAATTATTCATTATATTATTGTCCCAGGAGAGTATTTTTTCTTCTCTGCCATTATCGTAATGTGATTGCAGCTGTTGTGATCATCATCGTAATTTTGGTCGCTATTGCCATCATTGCGATAGCTGTAACGATTATCTTGATGTAATGTTTATTACGTCATAATAATCGTTGCAATTATAGTAATATATATATATATATATATATATATATATGTGTGTATGTGTGTGTACAATTATATCCTACCAGGATTTCATAGTTTCGTCACAACGTGGACAGAATTGGTAGCACGCTTGGTGGGTACATCTATGACTAAAAACATCAGAGGCCTCAAATTACAATTCCATCTCTGGCATTTGATCGGCGTTCTTCTGGTGACCGCATATTCCAGCAGCCTGGCAGCCAGTCTGGCAAGTTCGGGTTTCGAACCCAGGTGATCCAATCATACAATATTGTTATTTGAAATGACCTAGGCAAACCATTTGTCTGAGTAAGAGTTTAGATAATAATGCTTCATACCATTATGACACACTGAGAGAAAAGTCCATGATGTTTACAACAAACGCCCATGGTAAAAGAGGAGATAGTAAAATTCATTTTACTTCATTGAGACCGCAATCATAATATAGTTAACACGACTATAAGCGAAAAGTATACATGCGATTTGGGTGGCGTGTTTGACTATCTATTATCGCCGAAATGATTATTCACTATTGGAAGAGGCCTGACAATATAGATAAGGCTAATTGAGTGCCATAACAAAATCGGCGTAAAATTACTAACGTTTGTATAGTCTGTTAGAAGACCTTATGAAAAATTACTATTCGAAAAAAATTATAGTAAAGTTTACTTATATTGAAAACGTAAATCATTTGCAGTTCGAGCAACCGCAGCTTAATAGCTTTAAGAACTACGCATGTCTCACAAACTCTTACATAGTATGTTTTTTGTTGCGTTGCATAAATAGGATATCAGTTCAACACTTCTTCTTGTAGTTCACCTTCTGTTCTTGTAGGACACACATTACTATGCATTTAGCAGGTCGTATCATATAATATGGTATAAATCCTATTATATGGTATAAAACTATTGCGAAGCGCCAAAAATTCATTGAAACAGTGACTTATATTATAAAACAAAAGATCTGTGCGAAATTTCACCTAAATCGCAGGTAACAGCTATTCGGAAGTACAGACGGAATTAATTTTGTCTCTTATGCCATACCTGTGCTCAAGATGCCAAAAGTACTCGGTAGCGTAGTGGCAGCGTGTGTAGGATAGGCAGAAGGTAGGCAGTTAGGTTATAGGTTTCGATTCCGATCAGGCGAAATATTTTCTTCGAAATAAATCATTACAGGAGGTCAGGGAATGGCGAATTATAATTAAAAAATCATCGTGGTGAAACTCTCAGTTGCGTATTTTATTTTATATTGGTTTTATGATATATTCGATGCATTTGATAGACGGGGAAGTAAATTTTATGAAAACCTACTATATTATATAGCATTGAAGAATAAACGTATGCTTGTAAGATTGGTGGTTGCGGTTAACATATGTGCATAATTCATGCAACTGCTAAAATATCAATAAGTCGTACTATACTTTTGGCAGTAACTATGGCTATAAAATATTATTGTCCCCCCAACCATATAAAATATAGTTCAAATATGGTTGAGAACACCATACATTTCTCTCAGTGCACTTATTGGATAATTTTTGACAAAGTTTTTTCAATTTATTATCAATGTTATTTTTAACATTAATTAACGACGATGACACGATTGCCCAATATTTTTTTGTGCATTTGCAATGTCTGCATTATTAATCGTAGGATCGACACCACTCGACAATTTATCGCAGCAAATTTGTCTTGGGGTAGAGAAGGTCCTATACCAAAGTTCAATGATTACTTTGGAAACTTGGTGAGTCAACGAAATGCATTTATCAACATGCCGAGACATTGTTCAAAGCGCACGCTTGAATCTTTAGAAAAAATGCACGCTCGTGGAACAATCAATCGCACTATTTAATTGTGACCATTTTATTATTTTCCCCCGGCAAGGAAATGGATAAGAAATTTTCATTTTTTACTATGACTTTTCGAAAGCCTTTATACATCACTTTTCGAAAATGTTTTTACAAATATTTTTTTGCCAGTGAATGGAAGTTGCACATTAAATTTAAAATAAATTGGTTTTGGTAAATCTCGTAACTTAGGTTGATCCACTCGCTTATATCGTAAGCTTTACAAACTAGCAGACAACCGAATGAAGGCTTGATAAGTTTTTCTTAAATTATATTATATATTAACAAATGAATAATTTTTTGACGAAAATCCACACACGAGTCCGCACTGTAAAAAGATTCGAACAAAAGTAAATTCGTTTTATCGATTTATTATACTTTTTTATTTAAATACATAGCCATGTATTTAAATAGAACCGTTCCAAAAGTATTGACAACTTGTATAATTGATTGTACTATTTTAGACGTCTGTTGTGTCTTGCTTTATATCAGATCAATTTTTTGTTTACATGTTCTCTAAGTGAAAATCCAAACAAATCACTGTCTTTGCCCATGTTGCAATAGGCATATGACGACGTTTTTCAAAATTTTGAATTGCGTTATTGCGTAAATGTACTTATCGGAGCATTATCCCATTTTTCTCGAAACACACAGGTTTTAGACAATAACTGTATAGAACATAAAATATCAATATCTTTATAGGCTACAACTTTTGAAGAAAATACTTTTCTCTAAGATCAACATTTATAAAAATAAAGTAGAAAAACTTTTGAAAAATCCGTTTTTGTGAGTTTTGACCTTCAAAATAGAGGTATGTCCTTTTCGGAACTACACCCAAAAAAGCATGTCGGCCATCTTAAGGTCGCCATTTTGAATTCTGGACCAACATTTTTGTTAACGTCTCCCTTTGAACCCTAGAAGTTTTATTACTATATACTCAATACTTGATCAGAGCAGTATTTTTCGAGATAAATCAGGTGTATGATTAAAATGGGACAGCCGGTATATGGAGGATATTTTATTTGTAACTTCACCACAAAGTATGAAAAATGATTTACAAGAAAATTATTGATGACAAAGCAATATGAATAACGTGTCATATCTACATAAGCACGTGCAGAATAAAAAAAAACACTTGTCTGTTCATATTCGTTTGTTCTCGATGTATGCACGAGCCCACTCCAAAGATGCAAACAAATCCAAAGACGCCATGGCGGGACGCAAGTCCACCAGGTGTTAGTTCTTTTGAACGTCCGTCATATTCAATAGCAGTGATGTGTTCATTTGAAGGATCCATGGGCGATGCAATTTCCATCCCACTTCGAACACGAAAAAAATGAAAGCGAGAGACACAGGAAAATTCTGAGTGGAAACTATGCGATTGTTGGCAGAATCGTCGGTTCACTATTCTTTCCGGAAAATACAATCAGGGACGAAGACATGAAGGTTAGTAACGCCAACTAATTTTATTCTTTCGATAACCACTTTTTCCCCCCCTTAATAGACTAGCGTAATTTTCTGAAAATAAAAATTAGTTGCTCAATATCAGACTGCAAAAATAATTACGGTTTCATGGGACACATTTTTGCTTACTATAGTCAACAGAATGCTTTTCTCTTCAGTTTAAAAAAATATTTTTTTGTTTAGAATGAGTTTTACTTTGTGAGACCGATTCTTGCGATCATCTTTATTTTTCGTATATCATTGGTGTACGTGTAAAAAAGTTATTTGTAAAATGCAAAATAAAAATATAGATAATTGAAAAATATGGAAAAAAATATTTTAAAAAACAAGCTTTTTTAGTGTACTAAAAAGAGGAAAAGAATTTTTTACCAGGTTACCTATATGTAACTATAAATGAAACCTTGGGCACTCAACTTTTCAAATGTTTAATAAATTTCATTAATTCAGTTTCATTAACCGTATTAAATTTGGCACAATAGAATTAGAGATTAATACGTAGCTGACAAAATTTTGCTGCCAAAAGATCTCGAAACTATAAACTTGAAGCTTCAAGATGCTTTCTTTTTGTTATCTCGATACGACCATTTGTCACATAGTTACAGCGCTTCAAAAAATACTTTCAAAAGATCAAGAAATTCTTGGAGTAGTGTGGAATGAATTTTTTACCACAAAGTTTGAAACGTTTTTAATATAGCGGAAAATATTCGCTTAATAAATGAATGTTCAGTCAGAAGCGGATTGGTTTCTAAACAAGTTTCATTGCATGTTCAAGGGTTACAGACTCATGAGACACAGCCTTGGTCGTTTTTATTCGACGTTTGCGGTTCAGCCTTGGTTATTGCATTCTGTCGATAAGGTGAGATGGTAACAATTGTTCATCGAGAGAAGTGGTTGATTGAATCAAATAAAACTTTGCTTGAATCTCAGCCTATAGTACAGTTGTGCTGTCGCTGAAAAACCCCGTAATCGGGAAAAAATAGAAGGCCGGTTTTTTGACAGGTGATTCCTCAGGTGCCGCGGGTGCTAAATCCAAGATTGCCTAAAAATCGGGGTGCAGGATTTTTTTAGGGGATGGGGGTGAATTGATGCCAAACTACAACCCCTGCGAGGTCAGCGCCGTGAGACAAAATGTCCAGAAAAAATCCGGGCTTTAGTTTTGTCCAC
Source organism: Ophion ellenae (assembly GCA_963210295.1). Classification (NCBI taxonomy): domain Eukaryota; kingdom Metazoa; phylum Arthropoda; class Insecta; order Hymenoptera; family Ichneumonidae; genus Ophion; species Ophion ellenae. Next base: position 445,438 of record OY723397.1, on the reverse strand, counting down.
AGCCCCGAAGTCGTGAGAGTTCATTTTGGGCCTGACAAAATGGGGTTACATTTTTAAAGATCAGTTTTAATTCAATAACTCTTGAGGAAAAATTCGTACGCTTTTTGTTCAAATGGTAACGTTGTAGCCTTTGAAAAGACGCGTCGATCGAGTATTTGATCAGCACTCTCCGATAATATATTCAGCCCTAAAGAAATGTTGAAATGCCAACAAAAAAAATGTTTGTTGAATAACTCAAAAACAATTGATTTTTCGGTAATGGTTTAAATGTACGAAATGTCGAGAATATTTTTCTCCACATTTTCGTTTCTATGGACCACCCTTGAATTTTGTTTTTTCCAACCCTCTTTGGGGGTGGAAAATGAAAACGAAATTCTAGGAAAACTATAATACTACAAATGTCTCGTAGTAATACCAGGCGTTCGTTTGATAATTAGTGGAACGATATAATTGCTTCAACTTTCGATCAAATTGGTTTCGATCAATTTTATGGGAGTATATCAAATTACGAAAGGAAGTACATAAAAAAGTACGGTGACCTTTATCACGCAGGTCATGCTAAGGCTCGGAGAATCCGGATTGGTCGAGTACCATCTTCGGGACGTAATTCACAGACGTGCCTCAGGTTCGTCCTACGATGTACTCATCGAGCACGACGGCATTACCGAAGCTGCCAAAGTACTCACAGTTACGCCCCTCGGTGCTGGATTCTTTATGCTCGCACTTGGCTTGACTGTCTCGACAATCGTATTTTTTTTCGAGCTCAAATCTGTCAGTAAGGATCAATCGATCAGGCAAACACTGTGGAGGCTTAAAAAAAAACGGGACCTCCGAGAGTCCCGAAAGAATAGAGAATTTAAATGATCAAGCGGGGAAAGAAGACACGAATTATTTCGGACAGAAATATGGAAGCGCTTGTTTTGCTCGTACTCCATCGTTTGGTCGATAAGCTATTAGAGATCATTAAGGCCGTCGTCTGATGTGGTATTTCGGGTTTTTGTCGTTAAACAAGAAACGAAGAACACATGCGTTTTTACAGATTAAAAAAATATTAATTATTAACAAAGGTACAAGTATATTAATGTGGCTAGAAAAAAATAGATGCCGCCGCTTTTTGGGCATGATACCTCAGCTTCCAGTGGTCGGACACAAAAAATTAGAAAAATGTTATAATCTGTAAGTATGTCGTTGCTACGCTGAATATAATAAGAGAGAGAGAAAAAATTGAAAGCTTAACGACGGTGTGACCGAACATAACGATTTTTCATGCACTAATTATGAATTATGATGCATGTTAAAATGAGTTAAAGGGTCTTCCCACTTTACACGCTAAAAAAGGCTATCTTCATGATTTTTTAGATAAGTTTACATTATAGATATTGATATAAAAGTTGTTACACTTAATAAATACATTTTCCGAATACATTACATTTTTTATTTATTTATTTAAGTCACTATTTATATACGGAAATGGTAGTTAAAAAAAAGTCCTAAAAAATTGTAGGCCTGCGCTGTTGATGAAATCTCGGAGATGGATTATCCGAAACAAAAAAATCAGATATATGCAAAAATAACAAAATTGCGGACATTTTTCGAAAAAACAAAGAATCCTTTTTTTTCACTGTTTTTGACATAAAAAAATAGTAAATGTTAAATTTTTTAAAAATCCTTCATATGCGCTAAAGCTATAGTTTTAAAGAATATGTGGTTAAAATTTCATAAGGTTCGGTTCAGTAGTTTCGAAGATTTTATCAACAAGCCGTCGAAAAACGTTGTTTTACATAAATTCAGAAAAACAATTTTTACATTGTTTTTAAGTAAGTTTTACATAAACACATAATTACAATTTTTTATGTATTTCGAAAGTGTATTTATTAAGTGGAACAACTTTTACATCAATATCTATAATATAAACCTACGAAAGAAAATCATGAAAATAGCCTTTTTTAGCGTCTAAAGTGAGAAGCCCCCTTAATATATTTTTATCGAGTTGATTCTAGTATCCGTAATAGACACTAGTATGCACGACATGTGGTTTAAATGTGACGTAAATCGGTCGATTAGTTTTCGAAATATCCCACCGCCACGAACCTCTGACTGCATATGGGGTCGATCGGACCCCAGACGTTTTTCATATCGTTGTACTTCGGTAAATATGCATTTTTTTGTAGAGACGTTCTTTGTAGTCAATGATCCTTATTTTATGGCCCAACATTAATTTTTTAAGAAAAACAAAAATTAAATGCCCAAACACTTCTTCAAAGGGGGAGATACGTTGAAAAATACGTACTCGCATGAAAAAAAAAATCCTTTGAGGTTTTTAAAAAGGAAGGTCTGTGATACGAAAAAAGACAGCGTCGACCGTCTTTCCAAAAAGTATATTTATTCGGAGGTTTGAATTTGAGCATTGTCGGGATAGTGAAAAATGAAAAAAATCGACTCCTTCGGCAGATTAATTGTTGAAAACGTATATTTTCCGATTTTTTTTTTACTCCAATGGGTTATTATTATTGACATTTACCGCAATTGACGCATAAGTCCATTTGGTGCTCGTTGCACGTAGCCCCCCTGCATAACGGACACTTGCTTTTAGTTTTATGATCGGCATTCTAAAAACATAATTTATCATAGTAGGGCAAAATAAAAAATATCTATGACCATTTTCGATCGTAAATCACTTACATGTAGTAATAAAACACCAAATTTCACCAAAATGGTAAAAAATTAATGGCTCAAAAATGAAAATATTCGGAAAAAATTGAACTGGCAGAAATTTAAAAAAAAAAAGTGATTTCTTCGACCCATCACACTAGACGACGGCCTTAAGGGAAATTACCAGTCTAGAGCCCTCAAAAAAGGTGAATTTCGACAGTTTATCATGGATTTCATGGATTCAAAAAAATCCTTAGTGCATCTCTACACCCTCTAAGGAACATGCGTACCAAATTTCATGTTTCTATCTTCAGTAGTTCAGGCTGTGCGTTGTCTGTCATTCAGTCCGTCACCGAACAGTTTTATATAGATGAAGGCCACTAAACGAAATTTTCACTTTATCAACTGGGTATTCATAAAAAAATGTGAAAATTCACCTTTTTCCGAGCGCTAGACTGGTAGGCTCCCTCAATAATGTACATGTAGGTATGCATGCACCGATATGTTATAGGCATCGAACTTTTTTTTTTATCGCAAGTGTCTTTTGAGAAAAAATGTATCCTAAATATACCATCGTACTCTTGTTTTACCAGAATTGAATGAGCTAAATAAAATAAATAAAAAATGTTGCATCACATGCGTCTTACGTGAACAATATATTCCAACTATGATATAATCGTAGGTTAAGGGGTCTTCTCACTTTAGACGCTAAAAAGGCTATTTTTATTAATTTATCGATAGGTTTATTTTATAGATATTGATAAAAAAGTTGTTACACTCGATGAATACACTTTCGAAATACATTTTTTTTAAATATTTATTTAAGGAATTATTCGTAGACAAAAATGGCAGTTAAAAAAAAGTCCTAAAAATTGTAGGTTTGCGCTGTTGATGAAATCTCGGAGATGAATCATCCGAAAGAAAAAAATCAAACGGTTTTAGATTCAGTACGTTAATGGCTATAGCGCATATCGATTTTTGATATACGCAAAAATAACAAAATGGCGGACATTTTTCGAAAAAAAACCACAAAAAACGTGTTATATATCAAAATTTAAAAAAATTCTTGATATGCGCTATAGCTATGGTTGTAAAGGATATGTGGTTCAAATTCCATAGGGATCGTTTCAGTAGTTTCGAAAATTTTATCATCAAGCCGTCAAAAAACGTTGTTTCGAGAAAAACACGTTTAAAGCCTGTTTGGGTTACATAAATACATAAAAAAAAATTAAATATATTTCGAAAGTGTTTTTATTAAGTGTAAAAACGTTTATATCAATATCTATAATTTAAAGCTATACAAAAAATTCATGAAAATAGCCTTTTTTAGGCGTCTAAAGTGAGAAGACCCCTCAACGAGTATTAATTGATTGACGATAAATATTAATATCTAATGTGATTGGCTCCAATGAGTTCCGTGGGAGAATTACTCATCCGCCTATATCGTGCTCGGGTTGAATGGGGAAAAAAAAGTAGCGTGACCGGAAGTGAAGCGGACGCCAATGAGACGAGTGCGTTATCTCTTTTTCCCGTCAATGATCGACTCCGAAAATTGCTTCCGTAAAATAACGCGCGTGTGCGGCAATACCGGATTAGCTTTCGATCTGAACCGTTTGCGCGGAAAGAGTTCAGCTACTCCTCAGTGTTTCTTAGTCACGTCACCAGACGTAAAACTACTTACGCGTATACTTTGCGACAAATTTTGGATCTCAGTATCGACCATGTACAAAGTTATTATTGGGTACTCGTTGATCGTCTTTCACATCGTGCTGGCCGACAAAAGTCTTATGGAGATCAAGCAGCATAACGACACTTGGATATCGACGGGGACCTTAACTCAGTTGATCGAAGCTTCGCTCAATTTTTCCGTTTGCGCCAATGTCTACTTTTCAGGCAAGTAATACAAAGATTGTTTGTACATTTTTTTTCGATATAAATCATTACAGGAGTTGCGTATTTAATTTTATTTTGGATTTATGAAATATTCTATGCATTCAGTAGACGGGCATTGATGCCTTGTAGCAACACTTGAATAACACACCAAAAAGGCATATAGCAGGTCGTATCTTATAATATGGTACAAATTACTATAAACATCGTCGCAAATCGCAGGCAGCATTTTTCATCAATGTATATATACTTCAGTTCACTATTAGAATCTTGGGGAAGTAAATTTTTGATAGTATCACGGAATATCCATTTTATGAAAACCTACTATATTATATAGCATTGAAGAATGTTTGTAAGATTGGTGGTTGCAGTTAACATATGTGCATAATTCATGCACAGTAACTATGGCTATAAAATATTATTGTCCCCTCAGGGAAATATGGAATATAGTTAAACAATAGTTGAGAACACCATACATTTATCTCAGTGTACATATATTATTTTTAGGCACTTCTCCGTCAATCGAAACTATTTTTAATATGTTTACGCGAATCTATCGCTACGAGTACCTGATAAATAGGAACGAGTACGCATGTTCCGGCTACTTCATACTATGCACGACCATCGACCCATTGCCGGAAGCCTTGCAGAGGTTAGTCAATTGATGCATTTTTAAATGCTTCATCGCAATGCTAATTCAATTGCAGAATTTTATTAATTGTTTGTGATTTTACGTGTTTGTGCTCAGCGTTCCCACAAATATCGCGAATAACGAATTACTGATCGTGGTGGATAACGAAGTTGAGGAATCAACGGACGTGCTCAATGTATCGATGTATGGAAACACCAACGTAAATGTCGTCGCCAGAAACGGTCTTTGGAGTCTGTCTGAAAATTTTTTACGTTCGCGATCTTTCAAACGCGTTGCCAAGTGAGCAAATTTTCTTCTCGTTACACCCGAAGATAAATAATTCATTTGAATCAACCAATTGAATGACATCTTTGCGGTTGAATAATCATGTCTTTATTTAGTTTGACGAAAATATTGATCAGACATGAAAAATGAAATTGAAGCGCACCAATCGTTTCAATGAAAATTTTTATCGACTCATAACTTTGAAACAATTATTTATTCACGGCGAGCTTTCTAATAGAGTCTCCTAGATTCATCTACGAGATTTTTCGATGCTTAGTCCCCTTAAGAATGTCGTAGATGAATCAGATGGACTTTTTAAACAGTGCAATCACACTCTGGCCAATTACGGAACTCAATAAGACAAACTTGTTTACATCATAAAATAAAATTGTGTTCGCAGTTACAACGAAATGAGGCATAAACGAGGAATCGTGAATTTGCAGGGTCGCGAATTGCAAGTTGCAACGGACTTCAATCGACCGTTAAGCTATCTGAAAACAACTATCAATCGGACTATAAATGGTGTCGAGAAAGAATTTCTGACAGCGAAACCGGGTACATTTTCTTTCTATTGAGACAAACTTGAATTTCAGGGATCATCACAGTGTAGCGGGTCGAAAAGTAGCTCACTTTTGCGATTTTTTTTCGATGCTTAAAATACGCTAAGAAGGCTGTTTTTTTATGTCACGCCAAAGCACTCATGAAAAACAGAAAACACATTTTTCAACGTTTTTTTTTATTTTACATTTTTTGTGGCCGTAAATATATCTGAAAGAAAATTTGTAAAAAGATTATTAATCAGCATGACAGCCGCTATCTTGCTATGGAGGTTTCTTTTTATTAAAATTGACAAAATGACGGAGGTTCGAAAAAAAAGTATTGAATTTAGCCTATGTTTTCGACAGATTTTCATTAAAAAAAATTTGAACTTAAAAAAAAAAAGCTTCGATAGCAAAATAAAGAATGGCGTGAAGAATGTTATGTCAAAATTTGAGACGGCTAGCTTGAAAAGTCTTCCTTTGAGAGCGTACACCGTTTTGAAAGAAACAACATTTTGAGAAAAACGTGCTTAAAGTTTTGAGTGCGGAATTCAACCCGGGTAGGAAGACAAGCCACTCCCGGCTTGGTTAAATGTCGTCGAGACATGGTTAACTGAAAAATGAGAATTTCTTTGGTCAACATTTTTTAGAACATTTGTTGTGTATTAAAAAGTACTGTTTTGATTTTCAAACGTTGTAGTGTTACCCATCAATTAACTCTTTGCCCGTATGCAAAATAATATTCGTGTTGCGCATTAAATGTATTTTCGGAAAAATATTGGAAGCGCATTATACGTATGTAGTATAATATGTACAAGACAATACTTTGTTGCATGCTAAACGCTCAAAGGCGATGCTTTTAGAAGTTCCTCAAAAACGTTTTTCCTGTTTTTTAAATATTTTTTTTTCAATTAAATGTTTTACTACTTTTTAATTAGTCACTATGTATTTAGTGACTATTAAAACTAATGACTAATGTAGACTAATGTAGAGGATTCAAAGAAATTTTATATGAATCCTCATTGTAATGAAATTCTAAAATGGAAATATCGGTTTCTGTTATACGAACCGAACACGCGTAACGATACCAATGCAATTTTTTTTTAATCAGGTGATCCGGAATGCGACGGTATAGAAACCAAATTATTTTTGCTCTTAGCAGAACGCTTAAATTTCTCGTGGATCATGAGAGGGCGCAACAGCGATTACAGGTTCGTGATATAAAAAAATATACGATTTTTTTTCTCATCTTCACTCTCGTCTCGCAACTTATTTTCTTTGAACAATTTGACAATATTCAGGTACGGCAGAAGAAATGAATCAGGCTGGTTCGGCGGTATAATCGGTCAGGTGGCTCAGAAAGAAGTCGATATTGCTTTTAGCGGTATATGGCTCGAGCTGCCGCAATACGCATTTATTAATCTCACGATTCCCTGGTCGCAACTCGATGTACGATTTTTGGTCCCAAGGCCGAAACCTCACACGAGTTTTTGGGCCCTCACGAGGCCACTTTCACCAGAAGTTTGGATCGCTGTGCTTGCTATAATATTCCTTCAGAGCCTTTACATTTTCATGCGCTCCTGGCTGACTCCGCTAGCACCAAAAAGTAATGCAAAATAATCCGAGAATTATCGGCTTCAAGTTTTTATCGATTTATTATTTGATAGGAAATTTGTGCGAAAATCAAGCACACAAAACATTAGACTGTGCAATCATGGCAACAATGCAAAAACATGGCGCAAATGCTACCTATCTGTCGGTATTCGGTAATTATGCCCAGGAATCTCAAACTACTCGGTCAGGATAATTAACAACGAATATTATTGGTACTTATTCCCTTAATTAATAATAATTACTCAATATAAATTTGATAACTATGTTCAGAAATTATACATTTCTAGACATTTCTAAGCAAAGACAAAATAACGCGGATTTTTTTTTCGCATAAATTTTTTCTTTAGAATATCAGAAAATTATTAGTCTTTGATCTTTCCGAGATTGTAGACAGCTTTAGTGAACACTTTTTCTTCCCAGCGGAATGTTTTTTGCTCGGACCGATATTCATTTTTGACAGCTCCTTGGGCCGATATTGAGGTTACGAACGGGGCGCATGTCTCTAAATTCGCGACACTTCTGCCAACCTGGGCATTATGATATACCACGAGTTACGACGTTGCCAATTCGTTTCGCGTTAATTGCCCGAGAAAAAGTTATAGAAAATAATTGTACAAAGTAATGAAAAAAAAAACACTTAATGTAATCACCGAATGTGCAAAAATGCATAGTTTTGCAAATAGATGTAGAAAAATAGATCGAAAACGCACGTTTAATATGACGATTATTTGAAAGCTAACAGTTGGTACTACTGCGAAATTCGAATTGTTCAAACTTGATGAGGAAGAGCCGCACCGATTCGTCAGCGTCGAAAAATCGAACGCAGCCCCAGCGGCTAAAGAAAATACAAACTCCCTGAACAGATGCGAAAGCGGTTCCAGAGCCGTGTACTTGCCATGTTGTTTTAGGATGTAGTTGTTAGTGGGTAAAAATCCCACACATTCGCGAAGTGATTCCCACTCTTTCGAACGTCCGCCGAAGATTTTCCATAACCCTCCCAACAACAACAAAACTGTTGCTATCGCTCTTATAACTTTTATCGTAATTATTATTATTATTATCATTATTGTTATTATTGTTGTTGTATTCTCATTGCTATTATTGTTAATGCTGTTGTTATTATTATTAATGTTAATGTTGAGCTCGTTTTATGTTCGATTACCGTAAAATGAAAAAACTTGAACAGGATATCGGAATTTCACCGTGACGTGTTCGGAAGTAATGGCTCGATTGTTGGGTTTAACTGTGAACCACCAGTGGCGCGGTTTTCGACTCCAGTTTCAGCTTTGGCACATGACCGGCATTCTCGTTGTGACTGCGTATTCGTGCAGCTTAGGGGCAAATTTGGCGCGTTCCGGTTACGACGAAAGGTGAGCAATGTATTGGAAAAAGAATAAATAAAGTTTCTTACTAATCCCAGTAAGTATTATTATTGCTCACGGATTGCTGTGATTGTGCAAGCTAATTTGTAAATGATCTGTCATTTTGGAAAACTGTTTGCGTACTATTTGAAGCGTGAAGAAAAAAATGAAAATGTTTAGCAGTGAAGCTTTTGTAATACGTTTCTCCTAAAATGACAGAATCGACACTACGAAACAATTTATAGAAGCAAATTTGACGTGGGGTAGAGAAGGTAACCAGCCATCATTTTCGAGTTTTTTAAGTGAACGGGTGAGTTAAAAACGTATTTTACCATTGTGTAGTTTCCGGGTAGATTTTAGTAACAATAACGGTCGTAAAAGCTTGAAAACTTATTTCTATCATTAATGCAACCCAAGGATCCATGGGCGAGTCAATTTCTTTCACGCTTCGAAACCGAGCAGGATGAGGAAGAAAGGCACCGAAAAATTTTGGCAGGCAATTATGCCATTCTTGGTCGAGTCGTAGCCTCAGTTTTCTTTCCAGAAAACGTCATCAGGGAGAGTGACTTAAAAGTTAGTATCATTAAACTATCATTACTGTGGTCGAATGCTTATAGTAAATTATTTTTCACAAGTATCCTTTATCGGTTTTACTTTCTCGTCGAGAGGAATTTTCGTCTTTGTGCAACTTGTTTCTCATATTTCAATGGAAATATTTTTTCGATGTAGAACAATGACATTTCCAAAAATGATAAAAGGGTTGCCCGCGCGTGGCATGGGGACGGGAGATTTATACCCGTATTCATAGTCCTTCCTTGAGGAAGGACTATGAATCTGAGGATTGAGAATCTGAGGAATGAGGATTGAGCTCAAATTTGTGCCACCTTAATATACATTATCAATGATGTCGAAATTTTCTTTTTTGTTACTTGGCGTCTAGACGCTGCTGCGTCACTTGATAAATAACGATATGTTTTAAACTCTTGCCTTGTCAAGAAAAAACGACAGGTTGCTATAAAAAATGTCGAATCGCAATTGCCGAAGACGTAAGAGTTATTTTTTTTTTTAATATTAATAAAGGCATCATTTTAAAAACAGCATTACGGTTTTGTTCAAGGGCTATCGTCTTATGAAGAATAACGTGGGCAAATATTTCACATCGTTCGGTGTTCAGTCCTGGCTATTGAATTCTTGCAACAAGGTAAAATAGTAGGAATTTGACTGATTGATCAACCGAATAATGTACGATTATATTTATATACAGGGTGTCCCTCTTATCTCCGCCACCCAAAATAACTCGGTAATTATCGACGTCGCAAAAGAATGTTCCAGACAAAAGTTGTACAGTGTGAAGGGGGCCATGAAATGCGACCATTTTTTTTTATTTCGGTGGAGGCGCTGACGCACAGTGAAGGTCACCTGAACTTTTTTAAATGGAATGGTACATTTTTTTCAACCATCTTGTGGAACACCTCAAGCCGCATTAAAAACATTAGGGGGCCAAAGTCGTTCAAGGTCATCCAAGCTTACCTATTAAGGTTTGTATCATCGATACTGACCTTGAATGACCTTGAACAACTTTGACCCCCTAATGTTTTTCACTTCACACCGTACAACTTTTGTCTGGAACTTTTTTTGTGACGTCGATAATTACCGAGTTATTTTGGGTGACAGAGATAAGAGGGACACCCTGTGTATGTGTGTGTGTGTGTATATATATATTGTTTTTATTTTTATTTTATTGGCACACAAATAGGTGATGTCGTGGGCACAAGCATCGGGCTTCGTGGATTATCATATTCGAGATGTGCTTCGCAGACACACCACCAGTGCTTATCGCGAAGTACTGAAAGAGTACGACACCTTAACGGATCGTCCCACAGTACTTGCCCTCACGCCACTCGGCGTTGCCATTGTCATACTCGCCATCGGTCTCATTCTCTCCACGATAGTATTCTATTGTGAGCTGAGAACCGGAAAGAATCAACGGTCGACTATCCAGGCGTTACGAACTGTTAAGAAAAACCACAAAAATCTACAAAAATTGCGCGTTTCATGTGTAAATTGAATTATCAAATTTCAGACAACGTTGTATTTGAGTACGTCGAATTATTTTGGGTAGTAATCAAATATATTGACCTTTTTTGAGAGGTGGAGTCACATGTCTATGCAGCTATTCTTCGGTCAATGTTTGATAAATTTTCAAATGAACAGCACGCGATGTATTCATATATTGAAACGGGGTCGAATTCGACACCGCCTTAAGGCCTTACACGTGACGCGTTACTGTCGCCAAAGTGAGCAATCAGACGAAGAAAGCATTTTTATGGGAGAAGTAAGTTGAGATAGACTTCTTTTCGAATAAGATGTTCTCCGTGCTTATTCGGACGTCTAGGGCCGAAAGATGGGTCAAGGTTTCCGTTTTTTTTATTCCATGCATTTTTAGTGAAACTATTCAAGATTATGTTCCCAAAGTAGTATTAATAATTCATTACTACCTTCAATTTTTTGTTTTCGGTAATTGTGTTTCAATCGCGTTTTTTTTTCGAAACGACGTTTTTTCAATTTATGTACACTAACTCAAAAAGTTTCTAACCTATAATTTATAAGAGGTGGTAGTTAGTTTCTTTATATAATTACGCTCTATATGAACCTAAAATTGGAGTAATATGATTGTCTAAAGTATATTTTTTTAGCAAAAATAGTTATTCCAACGATTCGCGCAGTATTTCTAGATTTCATATTTGGCAACATTGGTTCTATCTCGGTCTCTTTTTACTCAACCAGGCAAGCTTAACCTCTATGCTTTTCAACGTCGATCTATCAAAACAATGTCAGGTGCGGGAAATATAAAGCTTTGTATTCGGACCACGACTGGGAAAAAAAACGTGGAAAATGTGTGTCGGCGAAATATGTCGGTTAAAAATGAAATATGTGTGGAAATTCGAATAAGTGAGATGAGGTTAGGACTACAGTCAGCTATTGCCTTGCTGTCACGTCTCTTTATCGCAGAGTTGGGCGTAATTCGATTTATAAATACGAATACGAATTTATTGACATCGTGATTTTCATGTGAATATAAATACAAATTGATTCATACTTCACTTATCGTAAATACGAATACAAATGAATTCATATTCACAAGTGTGTATACGAATTTATTTTTATTCACAAATATTCTGAACTTACAAATAAATTCACAGAAAAAATTGTGTATATTCACAAAAAATGTGAATAATTACAAGAAATGCTGTGAATTAAAAAAAAATCACATAAAAATCTGTGAATGCAAATGTATTCACAAACAATTGTAAATACGAAAAAATTCTCAAAATCAGTTGTGAATTTTTTCGTATTTGAGACAAATTAAAATCAAATTCACAATGATTAGATTAAAGTTTACACCAAAAGTGAGTTCTTACTTGTTGAGTTCAACACAATGTTTTCTCTCAAAATACGTAAGGACTCACTTGTGGTATAAATTTTAATATAATTGCTGTAAATTCGATTTTAATTTTCTTCAACTTGAGGAAATTCACAACTCATTTTGTGAATTTTTTTTATATTTATAATGTAATATTTGAAACACAACTTTTTTTGCAAATATTTCTTTGCCTTGACTTGATGAATTTGATTTTAATTTGTCTTAAATACGAAAAAAAATCAACTTATTTTGTGAATTTTTTTGCATTTACAATTTTTGACGGTTTTTTTTAATTCCCAGGATTTTTTGTAAATATTCACATTTTTTGTGAATATACACAATTTTTTCTGTGAATTTATTTGTACGTTTAAAATATTTGTGAATACAATTGTATTTGTATTCGTATTTACAATAATTGAAGTATAAATAAATTTGTATTTATATTCACATTGAAATCACGATGTGAATAAATTCGTATTCGTATATATAAATAGAATTGCGGCCAACTCTCGTAGCGAGTGGTAATAAATCCAATACCGGAAGTTCAAATCGAACTTAATGTTACATAAAAATTAGGCCAATAAGCGTCATTTTTTTTCTGAGAGCATTGGATTACTACAAGTATTAAGTATGTAAATCTGATTATTTTTAAGAATCTGACGGATTCCCACCATTATACACACTTTTGTAGAGTGACCGGAATTTGGCTTTTCATATTTCATCTCGGAATTCCTTCACAAAACACGCAATCCTAATTTTTTTTCTCTCTATTGTGAGATCGATAACCGACCCTAAAAATGTAGAGAGACGATTATTAATAAATTTAGTGAACCTCAAAAAAAATTATGACAGTCCTATGGATTGAAGCCTGGCGATAGGATTACTTTAAGTTAAATATTGGGGACTAGTAGCTTCTCCCTCTAGCAATTAGCCATCAGCTTCCAAAATTTCAAGTTATTCGCTACGACCACTTTTGTGAACCGTTCTCGAAATTTTCATACATTTCTTCACCAGCGGAAACGTACGTCCGACCGAGCCATCGAAATCGCACGAGTCGTAAATAATGGACCGACGTTTCCAATATTCACACATTGAAAACAATATTCATTGAAAACTTTTCTGTTTACACGCTTCGCTTACACTTTATTGATTCATTTGCAATACATTAATTAAGTCTGTTTAAATAGCATTGTTTCGAGGGCCCGCCTATCGCAACCCTCAGATTATTCTATAGACAATCATTTTCGTTACCACTAAATTGAATCCACACACTTTCGATCCACTTCTCTTCTTTCTACTCTTCGTCTGTATCTCTGGCATTCCCTCCTTTCTCTCTCCCTGTCTCTCTTGTGTTTCATCTGATCTGCATGTTGGTGTGAATGTGTCTCTATGTGAGTGTACTTTTTTTTCCATTCGATCAATATAGTTCTTTTCCTCTTTTTATAGCGTTATCGATATTAATAATCATTATCGTTATTCTTATCATATATACGCGTGTGCGTGCGTGTGTATGCACACATATCGATATATATATATATATATATATATATATATATATATATATATATATATGTATATGTATATGTATATGTATATGTATATGCACACGCGCGCGCGATATATCTTTATATATATAATTAATTGTATAATCGTAAAACCGACGGTTAAGAACTAAAATTCGTATAAAAAGCGTCGTTATTCGTACTAACAATGTAACTGTACTATTTAAATAATTAAACTCTTAAAAAATGTTGTATGTGTATTGTTTGTTTTTTTTTTGTTGTCATTCTTGTCTTGAATGAGTACGTTTATATTTTCATGTTGCGTGTAAATTTCGAACGACGTCTAAGACTTCGGGGCTATAAGATAATAACGCGATACAGATTTCATGGACACAAAAGAGGTGTTTGGTGTTGTTGTTTTCTTCGTCCGAAAGCAACTAATTCCGGCCATTGAATCTGATATCGAATCAGCTCGTATTATTTTATTCCTCCTTCGACAAAAGCTTACGGATCTGACGCGTGTCCTTTCTAATCGAACAAATAATTAAAAAATATGATTCTCGCCCGGTCCAGTACAAGCGCACATCAACACACACGCACACGCACACGCGCGCACACGCACCTACACGTGCGCGCGTTCACACGAGGACACGAATCCATACATTATCTACATTTACAATGAATTACGAAACTTGGGTTAAAATACACGTAGCCCAAAATTCAATGTTTTCCTATCGTTAATAAATGGGAATACGTTGCACCGATGTTCTTTCCCATGGTGACGGCATTCTCTTCGATAGGCTTGTTTTTTCTTTTTTCAATTTCCTTTCTCATGTTCACTACGCGAGCACCCTGCAGACCATATTTTTTTCGTAATTTCGTCGTTTTACACGTCCTTGTTTTCATAAGTTATGCGAATCGCGTACGTTTATTTCTCCCTCTCGAGCTATATATATATATACGAATGTTACCTTAATAACGGTATGTTTAATCACTATTGCAAGTATTTCGTATCCGCCTCCTTCGTACATATCGTTATATACCGTAAGTGCGAATGGAAAATAATTGAATACCGTCGGGGCTTCCGGTATATACGCGTCGTCGTTCTCAAAACCGTCGATAACTTACATCGATTACATACAGAAACATTGTGCCAACGGCGAAACTTTGACCGCGCGCTTTTCGGAAAAACTTTCGCGTACATCTCACGATCGATTAATGGGGAACGAACAGCAGCGCTGAAGCTTTCGTAGTGGCTTTACAAATTAAAAACAAGTTTGCGTCGTTTAGTTTCTTCTTTAAATTACGAAAACTTTTCTTCGATTTGCTCGAGTCTCGCGCGCGGTTTTCGTATTTTCCGGTAAATTACAAAACTATCGAAATAAAGAAAGAGCAAAAGGAAACGTTTCGACGAACGACGTTTACCGTAACTCGGTAACACACGCACGCATTCGCGTAACAGCCGTGAATAGCCATACCGAAACGATTGCTGAAGAATTTTTTTTTTTTGCGCTCCAAACAAAATTGATACGATGCCGAAATAATTGGGAAAAATACTTGGAGGTGCGGACATTTTTTTCTCTAGGCGGATCTATATATAACGTCGGATCGAAACACACGTGGGTCGCTGAACAAAGGCAATCTATACAACGACGTTCCATAATTATTAGCTATTCCGTTTATGATAAAACGCGCACTCGAGCTCCCTTATTTCTCATCTAACGATTTTCTAATGCCACCTGTATTTTCGTTTTCTTTCGGAACGTTCTTTCGACCTCTTTTGTCTTCTAAATGATTATGTATATGCAGAAATTTATTTACACGTGTGTGTGTGTGTGTGTGTGTCCATGACCATCGAGACGTTTCATTTTTAATAACGCAATTTCCCAATAATTATAATTCAATTATTTTCGCTGTGGTCGTGTACATCCACGTGTGCATCCGTGCGCGTAAATGCCTTGCGTGCGTGTGTATTCGTACGTCTTTGAATGGTTGCTTCTCGTAATTCAGCCCGTCGACACTTCTTTCCCCAGACTTGACACTTTTTTTTCTCATCCTCAATGGTACAATTAAGAATACTGACATCCACGCACAATTTTCGCCGAAGCGTCGATTTGTTTTAACTCGTTTCTTATTCTCCCGTTCAGCCGCGATCTCGAAAGCTCTGATGAAACAGGACGGGTCGACACTGACGTAAATGTTGCGAAACCAATATTTATTGGTTAGTATTCGTATAGCTTTATGGACTTTTTGGATCGTTTCTTGAATTGAAGATTGGGTATAGTTCCGCAAGGTATACTGCCGATTTATTTGGAATGTCGTGTAACCATGTATTTTGACTCGCTGATTACAAATATGATAGAGAACCCTCCCGCAATTTTGATTTTCAAGGTCAAAACGTGCAAAAACCGATTTTTCTAAAGTTTTTCTACCTTATTTTAGTAAATGTTGATCTTAGAGAAAAATGTTTTTCACAAAAGTTGTAGCCTACGAAACGATTGATCTTTTATGTTCTATACAGTTTTTGTCTAAGACCATTATGTTTCGAGAAAAATATGATAATGCACCAATAAGTACATTTTGCTAAACTTCATTAGTTTCGATATTATCTACTTATGTACTTTACCGCGGGAAGGTTGGAGTTTGTTTGGATTTGTTTGTGGTGTTGTGTGTTGTTTGGATTTGTTTGTTGTGTTGTGTATTGTTTATTTTTTAGGTATGTGTACAGTGTTGAGATCCAACTGCAACCTTCCCACGGTAAAGTGCGTAAGTAGATAATATCGAAACTAATGGAGTTTAGGAGGATGTACTTTTTGGAGCTTTATCCCATTTTTTCTCGAAACAGATTGATTTTCTACAAAACTTGTATAAAACATGAAAGATCAATCTTTTTGTAGGCTACCATTTTTTTAGGAAAAAATTTCCTCTGAGATCAACATTTATCACAATAAAATAGAAAAACTTTTGAAAAATCAGTTTTTGTGAGTTTTGACCTTGGAAATCAAATTTGCGGGTATTTTAACTGTCAGATTCGTGATCAGCGAGTGAAAATACATGGGTACACAAAATTCCAAATTAATCGAAGGTATGTCCTTTTTGGAACTTTATTTTTTTAAGTTATTTTTCACGAACGTATATAGATGGAAGGGTGAGAAATGTCTCCGAAGGGTCAATTGTGGTGTCAATTATGAGGAATCTGAGGAAAACCTAAAGCATTTGTTGTATCGTTGAATGAAAACTTATCATCGTTGATTACGAGATGATTGGGGGTCTTTCGCTACGTGAAGAGCTTTCGAACGGTTCGCCGAACTTCCCGCCATTAATATTTATTTATAATTGTTTGTGTAAACGTTTTTTTGTCTTGCGATTTCAGTGCCCCTGGTTCCTCGAAATGTTGTCCACAGTCTACGCATCGGTACATGTTTAAGCCTAATATAAATGAAACGTCGATCGAATGCTGAAATTGTTCGGGCGAAAATTACTCGCTGTTCCGTAAGTACGACGACCGTCGTGTTTTTTGTTTTCTTTCGCCCCGACGGCCGTTCACTCGAATGTCGCGAAATAATAAACGGGAAAATAATCGTCCACTGATAACGACGGCCACTAGAACGCGGCCCGGAATCCGTAAGTCTTCTCATTTCCACTCGCGATTTTTTTGTAAATCTCTAAGCCGGAAGTCGTCCCTTAGGGACGAGAGATGGAGTCTTCGAATCAGTAGTAAAAGTGCGCGAAACTGTTGCAAGTGTTGCGCGATCTCCCCGTGCCTCAGCTATGCGACGGGGGCGGGGGTGGAGGAGAACCCGTTATCTCGGTCCATCGCATCTCGAAGAAGCTCCTCATCCCGTGACCGGCTTTACCGACCGGACTGTCGTCCTCGTTGAATACCTCACAGTTTATGAACATTTGCCTCACGTCGGCGCAAAATTCGTCCCGCGACTTGTACCTGAACACAAAAATCTCGGTCAATTTCCATTAACGAAACAAGCTTCCGCCTTTGTTCGAATCCGAACGAGGCTCCTTTGCTTCAAGACTGAACAAGGCCAACCTTTGGACGTGCTCGCAAACGAAAAATATATATTTTTTTAACTGAAAAAGTCGAAGAAAACCTTAATCTTTAAAACCGTGCAAAAAATTCAATTTTCGATATTTTTTACTTTACTCTAGTTCCGGCAATAGCCTCGGGTCTGCGAATTAGAATGCCGTTTGATTTTATTAAATTTCAAAAGAGCTAAGCTAACGATTCAACTCGTCTTTTTCGTTTGATAAAAATCTGAGGGACTGTAAAAATGTTGATAAAAGTGTGGTGAAAATGCAAAGATGGTGTGTTAAAGTTTCATAAAAAAAAATCTCACAAAAATAGCTGTCACATGGGATGATCCCGTTAAGGGGTTACGTAGGTTTGAAAATTTTTAAAAATCAATTTCTTTAAGTTGAGTTAAGTTAAGTAGTTAAGTTAAGTAGTACAATATGCCTAGAATATTCTCCCAGTTTTAAGTCAATCGAAGTAAAAGTCTAGGAGAGAGAGAGGAACTTTGGGAATTCCCCCCGTTGGGAAAGACCGGCCGGGAGCGACGCAGATATATCGCGTTTTTCTCAAAACACTATTTTTTAAGTCGCTGGACACTATTTCTCGAAAACGAATGCACCGATCTTATCGAAATTTTGCACACTTCTTCAATATAGCATTGACTAGCGATTGAACGAAGGTTTTTTTTCGATTACAACTAATTTTACAAGGCTATACGTAGTGTAAATTGTACCAAAAATTGAACTATTTTGCATACAACCCTGGCAAAAATTCAATTTTTTTAAGAATCCTTCATTCAATCACGAGCTATACTTATCTACTAACCGAAACAAATTGGTTTTTTAATTTGAGATAAAGCTATCATGAGTTATCCTGACCACCACGAGGACACTTTTTCTAGGGGTCTCCGGCAGCCACCGGCTGAATTTCCCAAATTTTTTAATGATTTTTTTTTTAATATTGTTGAAATATTGCTCTATTATGTGCTGAATATTTGGAATAAAATAATTGATATATTATATTTTTTTTTAATGGAGAAAATATGCTTTTTTGGCTTCGAGACCCACGTGACCTCTTGATGATACAATGCAATTCTGATTCAGGACATTTCCGGCATCTTCGGGAACTTATTGCTAAGTGGTCAAAGAGATTAATTACTGTGATCAGCACTCACCCATTGTCCTGAAGTTTTTTCTTTATGGTACTGAGATCCATCGGCGTTTTAATGATTTTCTTGTACGTCGGGAATTGTTTCGTATTGACTGGCAATAAAAATGGCCAAGCCTCGTCCTGTTGTTCCAATTGTTCGAGAAGAAGCTTGCAAGGTGCGAGCTCCCGTTGTTGTTTCTTCGTTAGGGTTTTGTTATTGGCCGCACTTCCAGAAGCGGAACTCGCGGTACTACTTCCGGTGCCGCCAACGTTGCCGCCTCCACCTCCCACCGTAGTCGTTATCCCGCCGGTCGCGACGCTACCGACAACACCGATCGGGCCGCCGCCACCGCCGCCGCCGCCACCCCCTCCGCCACTCACGGTGGTAACGCCAGTGTTGCCGCCGGCGGCTACGATCGTCCCGGTGGGCTCCTTCCTCGGAGATGCCGTTGGCGTTGGCGGCTCTGACGAGCTGGCCTCCTCTACGTGCGTGTTCGACGCCGTCGACGGCGTTGGACTACAATGCAAAATAACACCATTTTTCCATTCGCATTTTCGTTTTCTCTCATTTGGCATCGGAAGAAAATAAAACGAAGAAAAGGACAAACGGCGAAGTGATTTCTCGCACACTCGATGTCGTTTCAATTGAAAAAATGGATATTTTGGAGAATTGCTCACAAAGTTTGTGACCGTTTAAGGAGGTTTGAAAGTTTTCCGAAGATTCGTACAGTATTCCGAAAATCTTTTGAAATGTTGGCAAGGAATGGGAAGAGAAAGTGTTCATTCGTCGTCACACATTGTCTGTCAGATCGACCGATTGTTTCGTTTATAACTCGTAAACAAACTGATGTCTTATACTTTCGGACGTGTGACAGGCCCAAAAAATCGAAAAATTTTGAAACTTCAACTTTCAATTGCGCTTTCTCAAAACTGTATTTTCGAAATTGGCTTCCATAATATCTGAAAAACTATCGAACGGATTTCGCTCAAAGTTTTATGGTATAGTCTGCACATCTATAGTTCTCACCCGAACTAGAATATTTCTTATATCTGCCAGTTTTTTTCAAGTCGAAGAAAAATGACAAACCTTGGAACTCAACTTTTAAATCCGTGTTAAAAAATCAATTATCGATATTTTTACTTTACCCGAATTCCAACCAACTTTCTTTACACATGAGTGCCTTCCGAACGATGTAAAGTCGATTCAACCCGTTATTTTTTTTTATAAAATTCTGAGTGACTGTAAAAATGTTAATAAATGTGTGGTGCAAATTCAAAGGTAGAGTGTCTCGATAGTTCATTGAAAGAAAAATCCCAAAAATCTATGAAACTACAAAAAGAAATGCATATTTACCGAAATACAACGATCTGAAAAACGTCCGGGGTCGGAGCGACCTCATATGCAGTCAGAGGTTCGTGGCGGAAGTGTGCGGTCGAAGGGTTAATTGTAGAGATCGAAAGAAGCGGGCTCTCAACATGACGCTCGACAAAATTCATAACAAAATGCAGTTTTTTCGGCCAAAAAATGGTAAATGTGGAAAAATAAATCCTTCCGTTTCTGAAGTGAACATTTGGGCCTAGCGCTTTTTTCCAACGGTTATTAGTGCCTTAATATAGCACCGGAAGGATTACAAAGCTAAGAAGTTTGCCCTTGGCCCACCAGACTTGGCTGTCGAATTTTAGGGTGAGCGAGAAAATATAAACAATTCAAAAGTGTATCACGAGTCAATTTCTTTCCCTCGAAGCTGAATAACTGCTAATCTTTTCTATCTTTACTTTAATATTAAGAGACATTTTTATAAATTTGTATACTATTGACGTACCAAAAATGTCAACACTGTGTACAATTTTTCCACAATTGCAAATTTTTGCAGTCACCATGGAGCTTTCCATTAATAATGGTAACTTGGACCCATGGTGTTGCGATTCCAAATACATTGACGGTTTTGAAAATACTGCAATGACGGTGCAAAAACTTTCATTCAATATGGGCTTGTAGGCAGTTTGACTATTCCGACCATTTCCTGTAAGCTGTTTTTTTTTGCGATTAATGATATTTCCAGTGCCGATGAGCGATGCTGCGTCTGCTCCGTGCCTCTGTATAGGTATGTAGCCTATGTAGAGGCTCCTATTAGCGATTGTTCTTCACTGTTTAATTTTATGCCCATTCTTTCGACTATTGAAACACGATGATGAAAAAGCTCGGTCAAGTCTTCGCCAATATCATCCATTTTAAGAAAAAGGGACTTTCTTTTTTGTTTCAGATCAAGGTTTTTTTATTTCAGAATTAAGGGCAATTCTACCAGAGTTCTACCAGAGTTGTCAAATATAGGGTGTCTCGAAATGACCTGACATTTCAATTTATTCATAAAACGTATTATTTATTTGAAAAGTACGAATATTTTCATTTTAATACAAGATACAAACATGGAGGTTATGTGTCGAACACAATATCCGATAAATGCCCGCCTTGTCCCTGTTTGCAAACGTTCATTCTCTTGACGAAATTTTCAATAACATTTTGGCATAATTGCCAACTGATTTAATTAACGGTACGTCGAAATGCTTCCTTGAGCTCCGGAATGGTCTGTGGATCATTGGCATACACTTTTCCTTGTAGAAAAGCCCAGACAGAAGTCCAATGACGTCAAGTCGCACGATCTTGATGGCCAATTCACATCGCCGCGGCGCGAGATAACACGACCATGAAACTTCGTCTCCAAAAACTGCATTGTTTCGCCCGCGGTGTGACAAGTTGCGCCATTTTGTTGAAAGAATATGTCTTTCAAGTTCATGTTGATTATGCCATTTATCGGATGTTATGTTCCACACATAACCTCCATGTTTGTACCTTATATTAAAATTAAAATTCGTACTTTTGAAATAAATAATACTTTTTATTAAAAAATTAAAATGTCAGGTTCTTTTGAGACGCCCTTTATCAATAGAATATAAATGAATCGAAGATTCAGTGTTTGTCGCAAGGCATTGTATTCTTCTGGAAATTTGTAAAACGTTTTTACCGCCCCGTGTAGGACGAACGCTCGCCGACACGCAGGCTCATCCGTATCACACGAGATTTACCTCAAAAACGTCCGCAAGCATATTTTTCGGGATGTGCATCCGAACTTAATGACGAAAAAGAACGGAGCCATAAAAAAATATTTGCACGCATTCTCTCTCTTTCTCTTTCGTACGTTTTCATCTCACGATTTTTTTTATTTTCGCAGTCGCATAGCATCGCGATGAATTTATTTCTCGTACAGAAGCAAGTGCCGCTCCCTTTTCGCTGGCTTTCATTCTGCAGCGTTTCTATCTTCAAAAATTGAGTTCGAACGTGGAATATTCGCACAATAAACCGTCGAACGATGACGGTTTGGAACGTACAGGGTGTCCCTATAAAACGAGTCTTTTCGTCTTTCTTTTGTAAAAATGATCAAATGCAGAGTGCATCCTTGATCGAAACGTACCATTGTCACTTGGGGCAACGCTACCGATGGAACTTGTAACGTGGGAGCATACCGCGTCGTCTAGCCTCTCGTGGAACACCCTGCATGAAAAAGATTTTGGGGATTTTTGAGACGGCAAGAGATTTTGGAGAGGCTTACGGTTTTTTTTTAATGCCCGTTCTATTGTGCGCATCACTCAAGGAAGTTGCTCGTGGCCATTTTCTGGTTACGGTAAATGTCGTGTGATTGCATTATCCCGTCAACGGGGGGAGAGGGGGTAGGGCGGGAGGAGGAGAGAGGGGGGAGGGGGAGAGAGAGAGAGAGAGAGAGAGATTTATCGTTTGGTTAAGGGATTACGACACTGTGAAAATGACGAACTATCGTTCGTCGCCTAAGCCAGTTCAAATTGAAGAGGTAGGTCCAACATATGGTACAGGAGTCGCAGATTGAAAGTAAACTGATGATTACAACGATAGAACTCCTTCTAAGCCTTAAAACGCCTTTTTTCGAAACTACATTTATTCAAACGGTGTACACGATTTCTCGATCTTTTATCCTTCGACTGCACACTGGGTCGTTTTGAGCTCATTTTCGTTCAACTGCCTGTATCGCAAAACGAGGTAATCTTTTCGGCCGCAGTGCGGCGCTCGAATGTTCCCCCACTCCTATTCTACACGTGGACACTCGGTCGCCATCCTACATCCTGCCCGTATACTGAGGACAGCTATCGAAAAAGGACCTAGGGTCGACTCGTCAAAACATTTTTTGGTGAAATTTGCTGTTTTATTACTACATGTAAGCGAGTTACGATAGAAAATGCTCTTAGATGTTTTTTATTTTGCGCTACAATGGTAAATTATGTATTCAGAATGCCGACCATAAAACTAAAAGCAAGTCTTCGTTATGCAGGAGGGCTATGTGCAACGAGCACCGAATATACGCGTATAATATATGCGTCGACGGCGGTAAATGTGAATCACAATAATGTCATTGAAGTAAAAAAAATGCGAAAAATATACGTTTTCAACAATTAATCTGCTGAAGGAGTCGATTTTTTCCATTTTTCACTATCCCGAAAATGCTCAAATTCAAACCTCCAAATAAATACACTATATATACTAAAAAATGCATATGTACCGAAATACAACGATCTAAAAAACGTCTGGCGTCGGACCCACTCTATATGCAGTCAGAGGTTCGTGGCGGGAGTGTGCAGTCGAAGAGTTAAGGTTAAAAAGAAAACTTTTATTGATAAAACAAATCACCAAGAGTATTTTTTTAAGCCGAGTAAAAAAAAGTTATCATTTGTAGAAATGGCATGCGAAAAACCGAAAGCAGATGATTTTTATCCTGAAAACCGTGGGACTTTTACTAAGCTGTAATTCCAGCATATTACGACATGATCTCACCTATCGACAGTTGCAGGATTATCCATTCATAACAAGGACACCCGGTACACCTCGATGTATCAACATTTTTTGAAAAATAATAAAAACAAACTCATATTGTTTACATGTACCTGTTTTTTATGATCGGAAAAGTCTGATTACATTGTCAATGACATGAAATAGTTGCACTCTGTGTAATATCTGTAGATTTTTTCGTTAGTTGTTAACAATGTCATTTTTCCTCGAAAAAGCAGAAAAAGATCTAAATTTTTATTTTTTGATCATTGAAACATGATATCAAGCAAGTTTGGTCAAGTCTTAGCCAATATTATCTATTTTAAGAAAGAAAAACCTTTTCTTTTTCGTTTCAGATCAACCGGATGGCCAAAGTCAAGTACACGATTGAGCCTGTTACGTTCAAAGGCCCTTTACGAGATTGTTATAACTTCTTTAATTATTAATATTTTTGTTATAAATTTCGGTACACAATTCATTTAATATGCATACAAATAAATGTTTAAACGATTTTTCAATAATCCAACTTATTCCTTCAAAATTATGTTTTATAATAACCCGGATTTTCGGGACATCACAGCAGCCTAACCTCTTGAAGCTTGAGACAAAAACAAGGAGGACAACAGTAATAGCGTAGCCCACAATAGCGAATGTGTAAGAAACAAAAGGAAAGGAATATAAAGAGAAAAAAGGATAGATAAAGGGAGAGAAAGAAAGAGAAAGCGAGATGATCCGATGTATTCGGTCACTTTGCAAATCGTTAATTTAATCCGGAATAAGTTATTTTTCTCATCAATCGCTTTTCGACTGGATGTACTGCGGATGGATTAATTAATTAATTAATCATCTGTGCTATTTATAAGTTTTGTGTAATTAATATGGCGACTGTAGTCATTGAAGTCAGTGCTGCATTTTGATTATTCAGTATCACGTTTTGTAGGTGTTGCCTTCGGTTTCCCAAAATCGCGGTTCGACTTTTTGTTTATTCTTTCCATCGTTTTGTTTAAATGGTCGTGAATCGTCAATACACTTTCACGATTGTTTGATTTCAACGTAATTACCTAGCTGGCGGATGATCGGAACTCTCACTATCCCGGGTGATGGATCCTCCACCAGGACCTCCATTGCCACCGCCGCTTCCGCCCCCGGTGCCGGTGCTGCTGCTGCCGCCGGTGCTGCCGCCCCCTCCGGTGGCGCCACCGCTACCAGCGCCGCCTCCACTGCCGCCCCCTTTCGTGTGACTACGCCGAGTGCTGTTCCTTTTCTTTGGTTGTTTACTGTGACAGTTCGAACAGTACCATTTCCCTCTCGGTATCTGAAATAAGATGCAAGGCTTTCAACCTCATCGGCACATATTTTTTTCCGTGATAATTGAGGGCGTTGTAGGACGTGACAATTTAAAACTGATTCCTTCCGAACGAGTATAAGTTTGAAGCTTTCATCATACTTGTTCATGTGTCGTTCCGCAAACGTAAGTGCGTTTTTCTCAAAACTATATTTTTCAGATATTTGGGCAAGATATTTCGACGAATATTCGACCGATTTACTTTACATTTAAACCACGTGTAGTGTATACCAGTGTCTATTACGTATACTAGAATCAACTCGATAAAAATATATTTACTACTTTTAACATGCATCATAATTCATAATTATTGCATGAAAAATTGTTATCGCCATTCTTTAAAAAAAATGTTCTCTTTCATTCTAGTAAGCGTAATAGCGACATGCTTACAGATGATAAAAATTTCAATTTTTTTGTTTCAAGTCACTGGAAGCTGAGATATGTCCAAAAAAACGACGGCATCCATTTTTTTCTAGCCATATTAATATACGTATAACTTTGTTATAAATTAATAATTAACATTTTTTCAATCTATAAAAAAGTATGTGCTTCACTTCTTGTTTAATAAACCACAAAAACCCGAAATATCCTATGTCTGATGGTTTTCGAGAAAAAGCGTTTCTCTATCTTCACACTAGACGGCGCCCTTAAAGTTCACTAAAATAGGGATGTGAATTTTGTTCAATATTGTCGCAAAATTGACGCGTAAGTTTAATCGATGAATCGGACCGATATTTATTTTGTTTGATCCACGTATTTTAATATTTACGATCTCGTGAGAATAAATAAACTGCAAAAGTTCGACCGTGTAATTAACCAAGCGACCAATTACTGTTCCGAGATCAATTTGAGCGTCATTGTTCCTACGTACCTTCGGCATCACGGGATTGTGGCAGTCCGTGTGATAAGCTCGTGGACACAACTCGCACAGGACCAAATTTTTGCCAACTCGTTTTCCGCACACTAAGCAGTTTCTCTCACCCGTGGCCTTGTTCATACATTCGTGGCAGTACCTAATACGACAAAAATCGATTTAATTAGCCCATGAATTTTTGTCAATGATTATTCTTCGAACGCAAAAGACAGGGCACCGGCAAATCTTTCGGAAGTTTGATCGAATTTTCGAGACCGTTTGAAAATGCATTGATGTTTACTCGGAGACACCCTTTACATGGAAAAAAAAAGTTATCGTACATTAAAAGCGATTTACATTCCGAAAAAAAGCGAGAAAAATAATAATCTCGTTCCTCTATCGAGCAGGAAGTATTATTTATAAATATTAGGTAATAAAGCGAAAAAAGTCATCTGTAAGGGATATACATATTTTTATTCAAATAATGGTAACGACGAGATATTCTCAGATACTGCATTTTATTTAAAATTTCAATGTCGTGTATATGAAGATTACGAAGAATAAAACGATTGTGTAGCACAAACATTTAAGAAATATTTCTCATATTTAATATATATATATATATATATATATATATATATATATATATATATATATATATATATATATGAATAAATACAATTACTATATACACTTTCTAATATATACTAATATACCATATCACTAAATAGCGTGGGTAAGCATGGCTTCAGTGCGTTTTATCCTGATTATGTTTTAAAAAATGGAATGGAATTAAATTTGACTGCAAATGACCGTCTCCAAAAAAACAAACCTGCGATAAAATTAATTTATCAGCGACCTTACTTATTGAAAAAATAATAAGGAAAGCTACAGAAAAGAAATATGAAGTCAACATATGCCCGACTTCGTCAACCACGGATAAGTTACGGATAAAGTTGACCGGCAGATAAACAATGTTAAAGGTATAGGATATCTTGCGGATAACTTCATCCAGAGGTTACGAAACCGGCCATTAGCATGGATTTACACCACGGTATAGCAAATCGTTTCTACTATGCCGACAGAATAATCATCATACTACTCTACAACGTTGCCACGTCTCCACAGCGCGATTCATAAAAAGGCGATACTCCTCATTACTTTGATTAATTTCTCGACAATTACTCAGTCGATTTATTTGAAACTTAGCATACCCAATCGCTTGATCCTAAATCTTGATGGTATAATATTTTCAGAATATACGGCGATTTAGTTCCATTCGTTTTACAACCATCTGCAGAAACTGTTTTCCCACAAGCGACCATGTTAAATTCACATGTTTATAACTATTAAATTATTTCGTGAAAATTCTAAAATAATTCATGTATTATTCTTCAATCGAGAACTATCATTCCTCAAATCTTCAATAATTTCGGCGATTGTTCAATATCCATGCAGTAATACCTCAATACACGTAGATTGGCTTATTCATTACAGGCGAGTCGGAAGTAGCAATATTGAACGTGGAAATGCACGATCCAATTTACGAACTCACCAATCACCATCGGGAATGTTTTCCATTTTTGGACGGAAGCAATAAGTATGGTATCCGCGATCGCAGCCATCGCAGAGCAATAATTTGTCCTCGTTGTCGCCACTGTGACAAAATTGGCAATTCTGAAACAAACAACGAAAAATCTTGCTATTTGCCAAACGAGACACAGTGACGAAAGCATTGTTGAAGCATCATTTCCTTCGCAAATCCTTTATCCATTTTCGTTGTCAATGAAATAACGAACAAATTGTACAAAAATGGATTAACTGGTATTATATTTGTTTTCGGCGGACACCTCGATGGCAGCAAAAGCGTTTTCAACATGCACCCCTACTTTTTTGTTTTACCTCTCTACGAACTCCAGTCTGCCTTTGTTTCAAATGTCCTTCGGAATAAAACGGCCGAGAAAACACTTACAATGTTACATTTGTTTATATATATATATATATATATATATATATATATATATATATATATATATATATATATATATATATATATATTTATATATATATTTATGCACATGTCTGCATAGAAAAAAATGTTAACATTGATAGTGTTATATCTCCACAAAACCACACAATGATCATGTCACCTAAGCTTAAAAAAATAACTAGGAAAACTAAGGAAAAAAATGGAATTAGCTGCAACGATCGGATGCTAGTCGAAAATTAACACATGAAAAAGCAGTTTTGTTGGCGAGATCAATTGAAGTTGGGGTCTCAGTTAGTTTGATAGATAGTGTCAAGCTTCTACGTCTATTTCAAGCAAAGCAATGGAGTAGAATAAGATATTGGACTGTTGTACAGAAATCATTTCGAATGGATCATTTTTTTTATTTTGCTCACTATATTTGTTTTATTTTCGTGAATGTCAGTATTTACTATATAAATCGACAATAAAATTGAGGGAAAAGTTCCGAAAAGGTCCAACCTCCGAACAGGCTGAAATTTTGCACAGAGCTTCCTTTTAACATCTTAAGAGATCGCCTAAAAGGATTTTTGGCGACGCGCCATAGTTTTCGAGATCTCGATTTCTGGAAGTTTTTTTTTCTGAAAGCTCTAAGTTGAGAAAGTCGAAAGAAATGACGAAACTTGACACTTAACTTTTAAAACCGTGCCAAAAATCCAATTTTCGATATTTTTCTTTACTCTAGTGCCGGCGATAGCGTCAGGGCTACAAATAAAAATGCCGTTTGATTTTTTTATTTCAGTTGAGCAAAACATCCGGAATCACGGCAGTCGTCAACGAACTTTTTTTTCACATGAGTGTGTTCCGAACGGTGTAAAGTCGATTCAACTCGTTATTTTTGTTCGATAAAATTCTGAGCGACTGTAAAAATGTTAATGAATCTGTGGTAAAAATCCAAAGATAGTGTTTGAATGGTTCTTAAAAAAAAATCCAAAAAAGCGACAAAAAAATAGCTGTCACATGGGATGAATTAACGGATGAATCAGGTTCTTCGACATCCATTTTTTCGGACCATATATTTTGAGTTTGACGATCTCGCAAGAACAGATATTTTAGACTCAGAATCACTGGACATTTTTGTATGTACTCGTCTCGGTCATTGTGATATTCTTGATCAGTTTTGCCAGAAGAATCAATGAAAATTTCAAAGATTCGACGAAACTTGTTCGGTTTGCAGCTGAAAAGTTCGGTGCGAAATCCGATTTCGGGCTGCTTCAAAGGCATGCTTCGATTTTTAATTAACTTTTGACGGTAGAAAAGTTTTCTCAGTCGTCGTTAGTCGACCACTGCGTAGCAGTCAGGCCATATAATTACTGTCAACGCCACGAGTATTTCGCGACTCGCGACGATGTGTTTTGTTTCTCGCGACAACTGGCGACTACTTCGATTCGTATTTGTCGGGGCGTGTGGGAGTGGAGCAAACGGGAACGTGGAAAGAGTGCTTTTGTTTGTTTGTTTTTTTGTCGGTTAGAAGAGTTAGTGCGAATACCCACAGAGGACTGATTAGTAGTCAATAGATGATTGTACTGATTGGTAGCTTTGAGTGAGACGCAGCGGTTTCGTAGCTTCACGCAGATCGTGTTTCTAGCTGGTGTTAGACTCACAGCCTTCATGATGCTCTTGTCCCATGCGATGCTGGCCTCGAGCATATAAAGTGCCATCGCGAGCTGTGCCGACGTGTGAGCGCGTGCGGTCGCCTCGCGCCAATTGTTCAAGCCACGCGGGGTCGTTTCCTCCTGCGGCGGTGGCGCCGATCCCCCCTGATCCGACGAGTTCGAACCAGCGTTCGCTGCTGCGGCCTGCTCGGCCTTCAAAGCTGCTAGATTCGGATCGCCGGTACTGAAAGGGAAACGGGACAAGTCGTCAAGCAGTTGGCGAAACGCGAATTGAAGTACAATTGCGGAGCTTCTCGGATACGCACATCATTGTAGTATTGTATTTAAGGGATCATCACGGTGTAAAATTTTCACACAATGTATTAGCACAGGAACTTCGTTTCTCCTCCCCAGCCTTCAAAAATGATTCAGCAACGAGCTTAATCTTGTATAAAACTCACCAGATACCCAACGGGGGCTTGAGATATCTTCTCTCGATGGCAGCTTCGAGGGAGAGTAGCCTCTGCCTCGCCTGCTCGACAGCGTTGACTTGCTCCATGTCGTTGAGTTTTTCGATCTCTTCGGCCTCTTCAGAGCCCGCTCTCGGTGGCAATTTCCATCCTTTTACTTGCATACTGGCGTTCGCGACTTTGTCTTCCAGGGCCTCGACCTGCTCGAGCAACTGCGCGTCGACTCTCAGCGCCACCTGTTCGCTCCAGTCTTCCGGTAAATCGGGCGCCGGTATCGTCTCGGCTTCCATATTTTCGGACGCGATTGCACCGAGCTCGGTCGCCGTTACGTTGCCCGGGTCGACGTGAATTTTTCCCGTCACCGCCAGAAACGATTCCATCGTTGCCCACGTCGTTCTCTTCAACTCTTTCTCCCGTACGCCGCGAGAGTGCAAGTGCTCCAGCAACTCTTGGAACATGTCGACGTCCGTTATTCTCCACCAGCCGTAACGAAAATCTGTGATGAAAACGGTACATTTTTATTGGTGATTTCTTTGATTTCGATTTTCATAGAAGGTATTTGGGAATATTCCGAAACGTTGAAAATAATGAATTTTTAGAAAAGCATTTTCTGGCGCCTTCTTCTTTAATTTATTAAAGAAAAACGAAGCGATATTTTTAAATTCGCTTTGCAATACATATTTATATAAGTCTTGAAGTACAAGAAAAAAATTCTTAATTATTTGAAAACGCAGCGGCGCAGTGGCTGATGAAAGGAAACTTCTTTTTTTTAGTCGGGCGGAACCCTAGCGCCTTGAATTTTCAACCGATCGACCCCAATTTTTAACTGTAGTTTCCTAACAACATTTTTGTAGTGAAGTACACAGGTTTTGTTTCGATCAATTAAAATTCAACGATTTTATTACCGATTTTTCGTTGAAACAAAATTTTCCTTCATATTGACGCCATTTTGGTAAAAATCGATATTTCTCAAAAATCCTAGGTACCTCACTATATTTTGACATATTTTTCCAAAATCTTCTTTTTTTTGTTCTGGATTGAAAACTGTGACCCGTAGATCTCCGCCCATGGAGGTTATTTAAAAAAAGGACTTGTCTTTCATCAGCACCGCCATTTTGTTTTTGAAAAATTAAGAAAATAATTAAACACTAAACTCCAACCTTCCCGCGGTATAGTGCGTAAGTAGATAATATCGAAACTAATGGAGTTTAGAAAAATGTACTCATCGGAGCATTATCCTATTTTTCTCGAAACAAAATGATTTTAGACGAAAACTGTATAGAACATAAGAGAACTAAAAAACGTTTCTTGTAGGCAACAAGTTTTGTAGGAAACACTTTTCTACGAAGATCAACATTTATTATTTTCTCCGTTCCGTCTTTACACGCAGTTTTTTTTGGCTCTGAGAGTTGCGAGTCGTTACCTTTGAGAACAGGCTTCGCCTCGCCGGGAGGTGGTAATCCGTGGATCTTCAAGTACTCCAATTGCGCTGCCTCCTCCTGGGTGAGTATGAGCGGCGCCGGGCTGTCGCATCTGTCGTAATTCGGACTCGCCGGAGGTGGAAAAATTGGTATTCTCAATTCCGTCGGTTCGGCGATGCCAAATATTTGTTTGGTGCTCGGTCCGGGCGTGTCGCAAGTCTCACGTGGCAGTATCGAGAACCAATGGGGCTCCGTATTCTCCGCTAAAATATATTGCAACAGCAAATAAACAAAGTCATTTCATTATTCGAAGGTGTGGAAGAAAAAATTATTTCGAATCGTCAAACATTAAGCTCTGCGATATAACGCGATTTCTTTTTTTATCTTATGACCTACAGCGGCCTCATCCATGAAGTTTTTAAATATGATTTACTCAATTGGGTTGTATCATTTTTCTTTGAGTTCGTTGGCATTCACTGCTGAGTAAATATGCTAACCACATTTTTTAAACGATAAGGCCGCCGTCTAGTGTAATAGGCAGAAAACAACTTTTTCATTGTATTTTCTTAAAGTATAATTTCTTACGAATATTTTCATTTTTGAGCCATCAAAAATTTCGAAAAATTACCAGTGAACATTACGTATTCACAATTGGCGCAGCGTCGATGTTTATTATGCAAGTGACGTCACGAACCGAAGTAGCATAGCGGCTAGCGTTTTCGCGCGGAAATTTGAAATGAAAAATTTAGATGCGTTTTTATGGCACTTATCGATTTCATGAAATAGAAATAAAAATTCTAGTAATTTATCACCACCAAAGGACCGAATTGAGACACCTTTCAAAAAAGGGTGTAATACCCTATTCGTCAGCAGCTAAATATGCAATTTTCTTTTCTCCCGATCGGCCGAAAATAAATCGCCGTGAAAAAGTTCTCCGAGTGCATTGACTCGCAAAGATCGCAAAGCGAAAATTTGACGATATCTCGTTAGTTTCGATGATTACTCACCAGCGATAAAAGTGCCATTGAGTTCTTTGCCGTTGTGCAAATTATTAATATGATTGAATTTATCACCATTGGGCATAGTCTCGATGATCTTGTCCTCCATCATTTTAACGATGATTTTCGGTGTCTCGCACTTGACCAAATTGTCAAAGTCCTCGACGGTTTCCTTCTTGACGTTATTGTCCTCGGGCTTCGCGTCGACTTCCATCGCCACGACTTCGGTCTCTTGTTTAATCTCTTCGGAGGTAACGTTGGTTTTCGCATCGGACATCGTACTATTTTCATTCTCCGTTTTGATCTCGATCATCGGACTCTTCGATTCGTCGGAAATGTTGTTTTGCAACAGCTGCTTCTTGCAATTGATCTCGTCAAGGTCATTTTTGCGCTTCTCGTCGAATGGCTTCTCGTTGTCTTCCGTGCTCTCGTTGTCGTTGAATTTGTTGACCTGTTTGACCTCGTTCGGTGCCTCGTTCTCACGATTCTCCGTGTCGTTTTTCTTCTCCGTGGTCTCGTCGTCGTCTTTCGGCGTTTCCTGCTCGTCCTCGATATCCTCGTAAGGTCGATCCTTCCATTTTTCGTCGAGTTCCGCTTGTAAACTGAGAATTTCGGGCTCGGCGCTCTCCATCGCCTCGACGAATATACCACCGGCGCATGGCAATTCCCAGTAACGTCTCCAGTAACGATCTTGACCGAATACGTGGGCCCTCAACGACTTGGACGATTGATTCAACTTTTGCAACTGCTCCTCCGACTGCTTCAACAACTTGTCCAACTTCTTTCCGAGCTCCTCGCCCGACAAATTCTTATCCTCCTCCTGTAGATCGCACAGACATTTCTTTTTTTAAAGATTATTGGCGATTCAGCGATGCAACGCGCGACACGCGAATTCGTCAATGGGTCATCGAACAACACGCCGACAGGTCGAAATAAATTAACTATAGATTACAGCCGGAGCCTGATTGAGAGGGCCCGGAAAATCGTTTTTTTTCCAATTGCTTAAACCGACAGATAAAGTATCCAAGAATTTACAAAGTTACAGAGGCCAGTTGTGAATATTTTTGAAGATACAAAGCCAAAAGCAGAGAAGCGATTGATATTTGATATTAATATGTCCTCCTATTAAAAACTTTGAAGCACGATTTCTCCAGTTTTCATTTTCACGATTTTTCCAAATTGGCGGGGGTGATAGCACAAAAACTAAACGACCTATTGAATCGAAACAAAGTTTGTTTTCTTCGGTATTAAAATCTCTCCTAAAGAAATTTAAAAAATCGTTGAAAGAGTCGTTTTTTATTATTTTGATAGCACGTTATAGTTTTTTTAAACACATTTTTTTTCGAACTTGAAAAAAGTTATAACTTCGCGATTTTTTTAGTTTTTTCTTAATTCACCGAGAAGAAAAATATATGAAAATTGAAAATTGTATTGTTTTTCTTTTGTTTCAGTCACGAATTACGAGCTGCATCTTTCCCGTCGATTGGGGTCTGCAGTGGCAAGACGCACATGGAATAGGCTGATAAATCTGCAGTCATTTATTGTTTCATGTTGAACTTTTTTTTTAATACTTTTCAAATATACGTGAAAAGATACCTCAATGTTGACCGAGCTCACTTGTTTCTTTCCTTTCTAAAAAAATTCCCGAAAAAACGGTTTTTTGGGACTTTCTAATTCAGGCTCCGTCCTTGCCCATGGGGCAGGTTCAAACAATTGAAAATTTCTTTGCAGAAATTGCTTCTATAACAAAGCGTCAATATAGACCCGGCATATCATCCTAATGGCGAGTCAACATTTCCTTTGTGTAAATCGTACTTGAACTTTTTATGGAGTTTGGGGACAAGTGACGAAATGTTACCATTTCCTTCGAATTTATACAGTAAATTCTTTGTCATATGCTGAATGCACTCCAAATTTTCAGGGATCATCACAGTGTAAAATTAATTTAAAAAAAAAACGATTTTGACACAACATTCTTCACGCCATTCTTTATCTTGCTATGGAAGCTGTTTTTTCTCAATCTTCATATATTTTTTTTTAACGAAAAAGTGTCGAAAAACAGGCTAAATTCGATACTTTTTTTTCGCGAAAATCGGCTATTTTTCGACCCGTTACACTGTGATGATCCCTTAATTTCCCTTGCTCTTGAAGTTTGCATCGTTGGAATGACACGAAAGTTTGTTTCAATTATTTTATTCCCTCTCCAAAATTGTTGAGCAATTTTTGTAGCTAAGATTTGCCAATAGAAATTGGAGAACATTTTTGAAAAATATAATATTTGTTGCATTTCAACGATGCAAACTTCAACTTCGTAATTTCCCTCTGACTGTGCATTCTCCGACATGCGTCCTCGATTTTAGAGATTTTGTATTTGCAGTGCTTATCATAAACGCATCCAAAAACATTTAAATTATCTGTTTCAACGAAACAAAATGAAAAACAATTTAAAAAATATATATTGTCGACCAGTCTGCCCGAATACTTACCTGACCGGATAAAAATATATTCGTTTTGTCTAGATTTATATTAAAAAAATTGCTGCCTCAAAATACTGGGTAGAAATGTATTATCATTATTTTCAGTCGAATTGTAGATACCGCAATATTCGCCTGTCGTTTTTTAAATTTCACATTTACGATATCTATGAAAAATGTCACGGGGTAATGTTAAATTCGAGTAATTTTTTTTTACACACTGGAAATCGACTTACTTCTTCCGGTTGTGTGCCTTCGCTTTCGTTCTCGGACATGTCCTCGTTCTCGTCGTGTGTCTCGTCGTGAGTATTCGATTCGTCGGGTGTCGGCGTCGTGCCAACCGCAGTCGACGTCGTGTTACCCTCGCTTCCTTCTTCGCCCTCTTTTTTATCGATCGTGATTGTATCCCCGGTCTTGTTTATTATCACGCCCACAGCTTCCATTCGAACTTTTCGGCTGTGCAATTGGCGTAATCTAAAGAAGGATGCATTGGAGAATAAATTCGTCGAAATTGCTCATACCAGCTAGTTACAGATATTTAATTACTACGGGCATTTGGATAATGGTTGTCTTATTCGAATAACGTGTAAATTTATTATTGATTTATTGTAAATTATCTACGGAAACGGAATACTTTCTTTTTTCATCACAAGTACAAGTATACCGTGTAGGAAAACAAAACAATTCCATGCAATACTAAATAATGCAAGACTCTCGGGAATTTAATGTGCTCGTCTATATCTGTATCTATAAAAGGATATGTCCTGACTGACTGACTGACTGACAGATCCACGCTCAGCCCAAACCACTGAAGATAGAAATGTGAAATTCGGACAGTAGTTTTCTTTTATGACGTAAACACCCATCAAGAAAGGAATTTGTGATATTCAGCCCATCTAAGATCTAATCACCCGTATAAAATCTCACTAACACATACAACTTCGTAGCCGAGCGTGCTTGTATGTGAAAAGTTTATATGCAACAATTGGTTGTAAGTTCAATCCCAATTAGTCTTTATTTTTTTACAAGCATTATATATTCCTAACGTACAAACTCGTAAAGTAGTAAACTACTAGTAACAACTAACTAGTGAAATCATTGGAAGACTAAAACGTAGAAAATAATTTGTATGTAAAAAAAATACGCGTTTCCCTCTTGCCGCCTGCCCCTGAGCAGCCTCTTAAATGTACTAAAAAGAGGAAAATGATTTTTTTACCAAGCCACCCATATGTGACTATAAATAAAAGCTTGGGGCGCCCAAAATGTACACATATAATCTTCAATTTACATAAATTTGTTGACATATAAACTGTATGTAATTTACTGTAAAATAACCTTAGATTTCTTAAATAAAAATCCTGAAACTAAGCATGAAAGTCTGACAATAATGATTATTGTACCAAATTAAATACGGTTAATGAAACTGAATTGGTCGAATTTATTAAATAGTTAAAAAGTTGAGCGCTCCAAGCTTTTATTTAGAGTCACATATCGGTGACTTGGTGAGAAAAAATTCTGTCCTACTTTTTAGTACATTAAATAAAAGCTTGTTTTTTTTTAATATTTTTTTTCATGTACGTAATTTTGGTCCATCGTTATCAATGTGTATTTTGACCAAGTTTACTATACTAGTAGAGCTTGCCCCTTAGGCCGCGAGAGGCGCCAAGAGGAACCGCGAATTTTCTCGTGGAGATTTTTTTTTCCAAGAGACATTCCAGTATGATATTGGGCTAAACTTACTTCCTGATTTTCATGTCGAGTATAAAACGTTCCTTCTTCAATTGAGCGACGTTTTCCAGGCTACCCTCGATCTGCCGAATGACTGCCTTGTTTTGCAGCAACTCGTTGCAGAGGAAGGCGAGCATCTGGGCCTTGTGCGTCGGATTCAGGGCCAAGAATGGTTTGTCCCGCAGTCTCTCGGACATTTTCCACGTCTCGTTGTTGTGAAGGTGCTCGTAGAATTGGGCATTTTTGCCGGAACAGGTTGACGGATAATCGCCACCGTTTTGATGATGATCGGCAAATCTCTTGTCCCGTTCACGCTCGAGGCAAACCCCGGTGAGAGCCTTCACCTCGCCCGTTGCATTCGCGTACAAATAAATACGCAGAACTTCGCTTATGTTGGCATGCGTTATATCGGCCTGCCGCAGGCTTTGTCCGAGGCCAGTTGTGTGTCGCGCCGGCTGAGGAATTCCCGGATCTTCGATAGCACACACGAGAAGATGCGTCATCACCGACAGCATCTCCTCCTCCGCCTCCTCGTCGTTCAGCAACGCCAGTTGGAGGCTCTTCAGGCTTGGCAGTGATTCCATATCTGCAACACAGAAGAAAACACTTTTTTTTTGCTTTCGTCCGAACTGCAATGACGTGCCGGGGACGCCATAGTTGACAAGTTTCTAAACTAGCCTAGATCGACTACTAAACTCAACTCATGCTTCAAATACACTCGCGGAAACTTGGGGTTGCGGGCTGCCGCATTTGAGAAGCTGGCGAACAAAATCGGTCTTGTCCATGAATTACTATTTTATGAGAGAGGTTAAAATTCCCATTAATCATATTGCTAATAGGAATTATATTTATAGTAATTATTATTTATTCATTATTATTATTTTTTATAATCAGCGGTAACGTTACTCTAGGATTTTGAAAAAATCGTTTTTTTTTCACGGTTGAAACAATGCTTTAAGATAATTAAATCGCGTTTTTCTTGAAACGACGTTTTTTCAATCTTAGCGAACACATTATTTCAATACGATGGCATGGATCAGTTTGAAATTTCGACAGTCGCTCCACAATTACCTCCTTTATAGAAGTACGTAGGGGTTTTTCAGTTTAATGTAAATTTTCGCTTCTATAAACAATTTACTGCTTATTTTTTTTAGCAATAAATCGTTTTTTGCTATGTCAAGAGTGCATCATTTTTACAAAATTTGATTGAATAAGAAATCCCTACGTACTTCTATAACCAATAGTATATAGATTTTTTTTTGGTTTTTTATCCCAGATCTTATATTTTACGAGAAATGTATCCGCTGCTGAAAGTGTTTTTTTTTTAAAAATCGTTTGGAAGATCGGCTCTCTCGCCGTCATTCTGTACAAAAATAATTAAAAAAAACAATTTCTATACTTAAATATATGCTAAGTAATCCCTCTTACAAGAATTCCCATTCCTTTTATTATACTAGTCAAAAAATATTTCGAAATTTTTAACGTTTTGAGCGATCAATAAATATTTATTGGCCGGCTAGAGCTCTTGCGAGGTTCATTTAAAAATGATACAGCGTAAAATTCATGGGTGAGAACTGGACGACAAAAAAAATCGATTTTTTAATGAAAATTTGAATTTTTGGGAGGCTTGAGCGAGCTCTAAATATTTTTCGACCGCTCACAGTTTCTGCGACAATGTTTTTCTTCTTCGAAGAACATAATTGGATGGTGAGAAAACGGAAAAAAATAGAGCTCAAAATTGTGTCATCATAATGAATAGTTCACCGATCACTAAAATTTGAACTGTTGTGAGTTTTCTCAACGACAGCTACTCCCTACACTCCTTACTATTATTTATCGCACGCGGTCCACGTTTTTTCATTTTAAATCTTACAAGTATTTTCATAGCAATTAAAAATTCACAATTCCAAATTTTCAGGACAATCTGTATGGGGTTATAGTTCTGTATGGAGCTAGGACAAATGATTTTATACTTTTTAGTCCGTTTTAGAAACGTGCTCTATTAACCCTTATTCGGCACACTTCAGTGGAGAGACGTACTCGGCACACTGGGCTTGCTTGCACCCCAGCGACAAAAACCGTTATTATAAATAAACTACGTAATTTTTCCGCTTGATTTTTTTTGGGCCTTGAAAGCTTCTTTTTCAAAGTAGTGTAGGTTATACAGCCGAAAATTTGATTTGAGTATGTAAACCAAATCAAAATATGGTCGTGGGGTGCAAACCACCCGAATGTGCCGAATAGGGGTTGAAAAAAGTGTATGTCAATAATTTTCTAAGAGTCTTACGGATAAGAACAGCACTTACCGAAACCGAGAGTTTCTCCGAAATTATGCAAGAACTCGAAGACCATCACGATGTCCGAGAAGGCTTGCCCGGAGAGTTTTAATCCTGGTATCCTTTTTATCTTGGGTAGAGGTCTGTGATCTGTGCGACGTAAAAAAAAGGTCAAAAATTGTTTTCAACGTTTCGGAAGCACTCGTAAGGTGCAAAGTGATGATAAAAAAGAAAGGACAACGAAGCTCACCCGTCAATTCCATGTCTTCCACGGGTTTTCTGATCTGCTCGACGAGTTCCAATTCCATTTTTCTCTGTTCCGCCCGTTTTTCCTTATTCGCGATTCTCTCGGCATGGGCCTCCAAACGTTTTCTCTCGCGCTCCTCCATTCGTCGGCGATTCTCGAGTGCTCGCCCGAGGGCCATGTGCTGTCGCCTTCGTTCACGCTCCTACATAATCCGACGGTCGAAAAGATCAGCGTTATCCTTCTGCCCTCAAATCGTGTGAACAACAATGATGGATTGCCGGGAATTTAGGGAAGTCTTTAACTATTATTTTTAAGCTGAGGTCTTCTCGTCCCGTTCGTTCTTCTCGGTTGTCAAAACTTATTTCGCAAATACAAAGGCACTCACGCAGCAATCGGCAAAAACCCTAGTCCAAATACGCTCTGCTTTGGATTTGTTTTTTGTTTCTTCTCGAATCACATTTATCTTTATAACCATTTCTCCGTTCATCGCAGTTTTGCAAATACTATAAATATATTAGGGGTACAAGTAAGTTCTGAAGGATTTTTTAATGAAAATTTGTATGGCACCCAATTTGATGCTTTTGGACCATTCCGATGGCTTTGATGGCGTGATGAAATTGCTTGTTGAGTCGCTCCTAACTAGGGTTGCCGGTTTTATTTTAGAGGACGTCCCCATTTTTCGACCCAAAAATGGATCTTGTTCCCTATTTTTAAATTGATAATGGAGAACAATACTTCGTCCTTTATTGTGGAGAAAAATAATAACGTTGGCAATTTTTTGAAGAAGCTACGCGTCAACTCGAAGGCACATACGAGCTGATGTGCGACGTATACAGAATTATGGATAGTTTGAAACAAAAGATAAACCAACGAATTGAAGATGCCTTTTTTGGAATGGCAGTCCAGCAAACTCTTCGAAAGATGTCCATTTCTCAGGCTGAAATTACACTACTATATTTTTGGAGTCGTATCGAAATGTGCTAACATATCTAAAATCGCGATTCGATTTTTCGGGAAATAGTAATTTTCATTGTTTGCATCCACGGACACTGACGAAAGGAGTTGAGTACCAGGATTTGAGCAACATTGTATAAAAACTGCAGATACCAAAAATTAACTTGTATGCGTTGTATGAAGAGTTTTGTATATTAAAGCCTCTCTTGCCGAAAATAATAGAAGAAAAGAAGCGTGGAAATGTTCTTGAAAAATGAATTCAGATTCTAAAATCAACGGATGAAAACAAGTATCTGCTAAAAATAAAGCAATACGTATTTTCCATCCCAGTGTCTAACGCCCAGGCCGAAAAGATTTTTTTCTTGTGAACCAATACGTGGACGAAAAACTGAAATAAGTTCGATATTGACACTGTAAAAGCGGAAATACGAATAATCGAACTTCAATATGCAATGTAAAGAATTTTTTAATTTCATTTTGAAAAACGAAAAGTCCTTAAGCAGCAAAAAGTAATACCAAGTATACTGCCAGAAAAAAAGTAATTTTGTATTTGTTTTTATGATAGGTATTTTTTACCTTTGTCCATTGTTAAATAACCAAGTGCTTACTATTGTCTTCAATTAACGACTACGATAAGTTGCGTATCAAAATTGCTCTTTTTAATAATAAATGTCGCCACTCATAACGTAACAGATCATTTTATTGAAAACAGCATGATGTCCCTTATATTCATCCTTGGTCGTTTATTTTATCTTATCAAAAATCCTACTCCCAAGAATTCTGCAAGTTCTTCGTGCGTTTGACACGAGTCTTCGTTCAATAATGTCTCCAATACTGCATCGTCAAACGTTTGTGGTCGTTCCTTATGCTCGGTGTCAAAATCACCACTTTTGAACCGTCCAAACCAGTACTCACAAGCTGAGATTGATAGAAACATGGTCCCGATAAGCTTCACACAGCAATCGATGACCTTCAGCTGCTTATTTTTCAAATGGAAGCAGAAAAGTAAAGCTTCCCGCAACTTGCGTTTCATTGGCACAAAAGTCGACATATTTGGAGTTCAAAAAAGCTATGTTGTTTACACTTTGACAAAATGAGACACACTGAAAACTAAAGTCTAACGATGACGCTTTAACACGAAGGTAGGTAGGTTATGGTCCGATGCGATTAAATACTAGTAACGCCCTCTCTTGTAAATCCTTTGAATCTTACTTGTACCCCTAATATATGCCGTGTGTATGTGTGTATTTATAAATAAATATATACGTCTGTGAAACACCGTGCAGAGATTACGTTCCACAAAAGAAAAGAAAAACCAGATTGCAAACGCCAAACTACCCCGTAGAAAAGAAGCAATAATTTTTCTAGAATAATCGCGTGGAGAATCGAACGTGATTCCAAACTGAGAGCAATTTTAGTTGCGCTTTGGTAACGAGATTCCATGTATGATGAGATGGAGCGGGAATTGGAAGCGATAGCGTGAGGCACGAATTATAAGGCCAAAAGCGACGAGAATTTTAAAATTGCTCCAAAGTCAATTTTTAGGTTTTTTTTTGTTCTCAGATGGAAAGAATTAGTCAGAGTCATCGTTGAGGAATATAGCCAGCAATGGCAATGAGAAAAAGGGCCAACAATGACGTCGAGTTAGTAGGGGGGTTGTTTTTTTTTTTCGTGCTAAATCTTAGGTATGAAACATACCAGCTCGACGGTGTAGAGCATCTCACGCTGCTTGCTGAGCTCCTGCATGTACATCTGCAGCACAAAACACATCCAGTCCGCCAGTGCTCAGACCTCAAACTTTTCGTCACACACACTCACGCCGATCAACGTTTCGAAGAGAGAGAAGAAAAAAATTATTCGCGAGGATGTATCACGCGCTTCGAAATTCCGATACTATATTTTTCCCACGAGGTTTGACCAATCAGATTGAAATTACTTCTACTAAAGAACTCGAGCGGTAGGAACAGAGTGAGACTTCGGAGCTTGAATATATTAATTAATTTTGCTGAGCTAATTATCCTTTGAGTAATCAACATTATTTAAATTGTTATGCGGAATTTTTTTTATTCCCTTGAATATTTGGATATTTGATTGAATCAAGAAAACACATTTTGAACTTTATATCGTGAAATTTGGCGCGCGAGTCGGTGAGAAACGGCATTGCAAAATTTTACTACACGCACTTCGAAATTTCGATCGCAATATTTTTCGACACCGTTCGATCGATTGGAATGAAATTTCACCTACTGACTCAGCGTAGTGGCAAAAATGGTCTAATGCTTTGGAATTTCGAAAGTTTCGAGAAAAATTTTACAGATTGGCTTACCGACCGAGTGATCGTGAGGTTTCCATTTCAGACACCACATTTATACGTACTCTCGAGTACTTGGCCCCTTCGCAGTGCAAAATGACAATTTTTGACACTGCGTTTCGTCGAATTCGATGCAGAAAAGCCGGAAAATTAACGTGAAGAAAAATAACTATGATGCGTCGGAAATATGGAAAATGTAGTTCGTAATTATACCGCGGAGGCGCTGATTAACTGCCCGACTTGTGTGCAAGGAAGACGCAATTTTCAAAATAGAAACCTCGTTGAAGGCGAAGGCCATAAAATTTTACTACAGCCGTTCGAAATTTTTCCGCCTGTGATACATCGTCCTGAGAAAAATAAAACATTCACCCATCTCCTACGATCTCCAGCATATTCTTTGAGACCTA
Source organism: Ophion ellenae (assembly GCA_963210295.1). Classification (NCBI taxonomy): domain Eukaryota; kingdom Metazoa; phylum Arthropoda; class Insecta; order Hymenoptera; family Ichneumonidae; genus Ophion; species Ophion ellenae. Next base: position 402,407 of record OY723397.1, on the reverse strand, counting down.
TCTTTTTCGAGCAACAAAGGCACTCGTTGACGCAAGCGCCCTTCAAGAAACAGTATTTATTTCCTAATTACTATACCATTTGTATGTACCATTAAAACCTTTAACGAGCACGAAGGAGTTGCTTTTTTTTCAATAACATACGAATACAAAACGTACGAAGCATCACATATCTGACGAAACAAACACGGGTACAGGGACAGAATCTTTTTGGCGGTGGGAATCGAAAAGAAAAGACTAATTCATATATAAATATTATGTTTATAGTTTTATGAAAGTTTTTGCGATCTTTTTAACTACTTCACTGTCCGATGGTGACGCGACAAAAAATTGTGTATGAATTTCAGTAGAAAATTGATTACTTGAAGATATTTGTGAAATGGTGTACAGAAGTTGCAAATTACCGAAGTTTTACTTTTTCACGAATTTCGTGGACTTTCAAAGATGTTCAAGAGACAACAAAATGTATCAGGTCAAAATTCTTGTAACGATTAATTTACAACTCTATGCAGACATGGTCTCCAACATTTAGTAAAGACTATCTTTATCATTAAAAATGAAGAAAGACTACAGTGAACCGTAACTCTTACGCGACTTGAAGGTAAGAAGAAATATAAAGAATGAAAGTTCTCCACCTCTGATTTATTTGACCTTGACGTATGTCGTCAAGGTCATTCCCTGATATTTTTTATACAGACAGGTTGGAGACGTTTGCTCATTCTCGAGGCGACAACTTGCAAAATACACTTATAAGCACATGTTTGTTTGGGTTTGTTCGGAATTGTTGGAATATGAACAAACGATAAGCTAAAACCTACTAGTCTAGTGCATATGGCCACTGGAGAATTCTCGCTGATGTGTGGTGTATACGTTTATTGTAATGTACTTTTTTTAAAGAGACCTTCTTAACCCCTTAAGCGGCAAAAACAATTTCACTGTTTGTGTCCTGAACGCGGAAAAATAAAGTATTTCGACTTTAATGAAACATGGCTCGCAAGGGATTTTTGGTGGCTGATTACGAATTCGAGGTCAAAATTCAGAAGTTCGAAATGGCGGATCCAATATGGCGGATCAACATTCTAAATCGATCTAATTCTAATGAAAATCGGCATTCGGGTGTTTTGGAGGTCTCTCATTACAAATCCGTCCCCAAAATTCATAAATTCAAAATAGCGGATCCAATATGGCGGACCAAGCTGCAAAAATGTATTAGATTCGCATGAAAATTGGTATTAGAGGGTTTTCGGGAACGCTGGTTACGAATCTCCATTAAAAATTTGAAAATTCAAATTGTTGGATAAAATATGGTGAACTAAAATGCAAAACTGATTCAATTTGGATGAGCGATAAGGGCGATGAGTAACGATAAAATATTCGACCTTTCGAATGAGGACAGCTCAAGCAACAACACGTGAATCGTCTGGAAACATTACCTAACTTTCGTTGTTAGACGACTTGACCGATTCTCATCACCGTTCATCCCAATCATTTCAAGTATTGAATGTTCGTCCGACATATTGTATCCGCCGTTTTGAATTCATATATTGTAAGTTCGAATTCGTAATCAGCGGCCCCAAAAACCTCCGAGTATGGAGTTTCATTCGATTCAAATCAATTTTTGCATTTTGGTCCGCCATATTGGAGCCACCACTTTGAATTTCTGAATTTTAAAGGCAGATTCGTAACCAGCGACCTCGAAAACCCCCGGTGACCAAATTTCGCGAAAAACGTTCGAGCCAATCACAAAATAATCGATGTGCACCGTATGGCGTCAATGCCGCTTCGGGCACCACAAAAATGTGCGCCATATGGCGCGTCAATGCCGCTCAAGGGGTCAAGACGGTCATCCAATATCCCCGGTACGAAAAATCGTAAAAATGTTCTGCCCGAATCGCACAAATGTGTGCGTTTTATATGGACCCGGCATAGCAGACTAATGGCCAGTCAACATTTTCTTCGTGCAAATCGTACTTGAACTTTTAAGCGCGTTTTTCTCGAAACTGTATTTTTCAAATTGGCTTCCATATCTCAAAAACTATTGAACGGATTTCGTTGAAATTTGTATCGTATAGTCAGCACATCTATAGTTCTCAGTCGAACTAGAATATTTCTAATATCTGCCATAGTTTTTTTAAGCCGAAAAAGTCGATAAAACAACAAAACTTGGCACTCAACTTTTAAAACCGTGGCAAAAATTCAATTTTCGATATTTTTTACTTTATTCTAGTTCCAGTGATAGCCGCAGGTCTACAAATTAAAATGCCGTTCGATTTTTTTTAATTTCAGATGAGCAAAACCTCCGGAATCATGGCAGCTGTCAAGTAACTTTTTTTTACAATAAGTGTCTTCCGAACGGTGTAACGTCGATTCAACTCGCTATTTTTGTTTGATAAAATTCTGAGGGACTGTGAACATGTTAATAAATATGTGGTAAAAATCTAAAGATAGTGTCTTATAATGGTTCGTCAAAAAATATTCGCCAAAAAAGCGAAAAAAAAATAACTGTCACTCGGGATGACCCCGTTAAAGAGTCGCGAGCACGCCCAACGTGTAAATATAAAAAATCCTAAAATTGGCCTTGACGACATACGTCAAGGTCACAGAAATCGGAGGTAGAGCAATCGAGAGTAAAAGAAACGAGCTAATTAAGTGACGAAAGGTTGAAGTTTTTCGGAATGATGCACTTGGACAATTTGACGAGGAAAAAAAATCAGGTAGTGGAACAGGCTATCTACGCACACTTTTAAATCTACCGTGACCGTCGCAAACCGTAAAAAAAAAGTAAGATCTATTTATCGCGTCCGCGTTCGCCAAACTCACCTGTTCCTTCAGCATAACTGCCTGTTGCCTCTTGAGCTCCCGTTCCTGAAACAGTCGATTAATTATTCATTCATTTTTCTTCTCCATTCTCCGTCAGTAACGCCAAACAACCGAAACGAGTCAACTCTAAAAAATCGTAGATCAACTCTAAAAAAGGTAGGTCGAAAAAAAAGTACGGTTAGCACGTAAAACGTACCTGTTGCTTTCGTTGCTGCTCCTCCATCCGAATTTTCTCCACCTCCTCTTGGCGTTTTTTTCGAGCCTGCGCATATGCCAAATCCGCGATAAATCATATTCGTTATGCGTATGGAAACATTGAGAAAACAAATTAAAAAAGCGATCAACTAACAAAATTGATTTACGTTAAAGTTTAGACGATCGTGGTAAATCATGAATAAAAGTTGTCTTTTTTGTGAGATGGAGAAAGCAATGGCAAATATCAACCAAGGGAAAAAAAACGTGAAAAGCATGTTCGCCAAAAGAACCCTTTTTTTGTCTCGTTGCCGAAAGTAAAGGGACGATTTCGTTTTTTCCAAAATATGCATTTACTCTTGCGCGTCTATTTACCTGGTTCATACTTGCCAATTCATTTATGTCGATGCCGTTCCATATATTCGTAATTTTTTTTAATTGTGCTGTGTGCCTCGTAAGCTGAAAGCTCGCGCATTGTCACGAGAGGTCGGGACTTTAATTTCGTGCGGTTCGATCGCGTAACTCGAAATTTTATGACCTATCCAAAAATTAATTGTTTGCGTTCGAGAAAAAAAAATTATTCTATATCAGTAAACTCTCTTTTCCTCTTTCTGTCTGTCTGTCTGTCTGTCTGTCTGTCTGTCTGTCTGTCTGTCTGTCTGTCTTTCTCTCACTCTCACTCACTCTCTCTCTCTCTCTCTCTCTCTCTCTCTCTCTCTCTCTCTCTCTCTCTCTCTCTCTCTCGCTCGCTCTCTCTCTTTCTCTCACTCTCACTCTCACTCTCACTCTCACTCTCACTCCCTCTCTCTCTCTCTCTCTCTCTCTCTCTCTCTCTCTCTCTCTCTCTCTCTCTCTCGTATCATGCAAAACAATTTTCATTCGTTTTTCGTATTTTGTCCTCTTTCATTCTTATTTAAGGCAAGCAATTTTATCTTCTTCCTAGCCAATATCACGAAACTACGTGTAATAATACATAGGTAAGGCAGCTAATGGAATTTTATCAGTGAAACAGAGGCAAAGGAAAAAAAAATGCTCAAAAACAAAAAAAAACACTAAAGCTCTATTCTACAATTTTTTTCTTCGCTGCTTTACTTTTCGTTTCGTTTTTTTTTTGCCACCATTCACAAGTGTCTATCACTATTAGGGGAAACCCGAGCATAGCGAACAGCCTGGACAAAGCGAAACCCCCCACGCGCAAACGCTGCGCGTAGTGGGGGGCCATTCGCTTTACCTGAGCTGTCCGCCATTAGTCCAGTAAAAGAGAGGAAATCCCAGCACTTTTTAGCGTAGAATATGTTTTTTTTTTTACTGAAAGTAGATGGTTGCATACTGAAAGTAACCGCAATCAAATGTTGCCTCTCAACTCGCTCCAACCCTAAGAAATAGGGGTTGAAAACTTAAAATGGCCGTATCTCGATAATCATTAGCCGGATCAAAAAATATTTTAAACAAAAGTTGTTCGTGATAATGAAATACGTATAAAGTTATCCGACGTTCAATCCCATATCTCTGAAAATAGCTGCACAAAAACACGAGAGCACCACCGCTCGCACACGCACCAACCCCGAATTTTCGAATCGTTTTTGTGTTGCTATTTTCAAAGATAGGGCCTCGGACGTCAGATAACTTTATACGAATTATATTATTCCAAACAACTTTTGTTTGGAACCTTTTTTTATTGGGCTATTAATTATAAAGATACGGCGATTTTTAAGTTTTCAACTCCTATTTCTTAGGTATGAGGCGAGTTGAGGAGCAAACTTTTATTAGGGTTACTTTCAGTACGCAACTATCTACCATCATTTAAAAATGCATATTCCACGCTAAAAAGTGCTGGGTTTTCGTCTCTTTTACTGGACTATATGCCTGGGTCTCCCCTATAAGAATATTGCGAAACAAAAATTGAATTGGCTGTACGTCGTACGGAATCACGTGACTTTAAAAAATCGCTTACCGACGAAAAAATCGTGGCTGTTGGGATATAAATATTTCATTCTAGTCACAAGTTACTCAAACATCGAAGGGAGTATCCACTTGTGGAAAATCCGATCGAACAATTGCAAATGAAATGACAAACAATTATATATTCATATCGAAAGAGTAGAACGAAACTTGACCTCGACGATGGCATGCTACTTCGTAATATTCCCACAGAATTTGAAAACGTGCTTTTTTTCAACAACGGAGAGGCTAAGCAAAGAAACAGCGTAGACGAGAATTTACATAGGAAAAATTGTTGAATAAAGAATGAAAACGAGTTTTAGTAGTGAATAGGGAAAAAACGGGGGTAACGATAATAATATCGATTAGAAGGGGAAACGAACGAAGGAATAAATACAGTTGACAAAATATATGATTGTCACGACGTTGAAGTTTGCATCGTTGGAATACAACAAAAATGGATTTTTGTTTATTTCGCAAATTTCCCGTGGCAGATTCAAGCTACGAAAATGACGCAAACATTTTTTGCGATCATTATTTAGCGATCTACAATTTGCAAAATATGATTTTGGCTTATGAAAAATATGAAATTAAAAAGAATTTTCGTTGCGCTCCAACGATGCAAACTTCAACTCCATTACGAGTCAGACCCGACACTGGAATACGAATAAAGTTGTAATAATACAATAACAATAATAATTACAGTAATAATAATAAAATCATAATAACAATAAGAATTGTAAGTAGATTAATTAATTAATAATAGTATGAAGCGAATAACGGCATGCAAGGACCAAGCAACGATGGCCAGTGTTTGTACGCACATATTGTATCGTTACAATGTTAACCCCAAGCGTACAAGATTTTTCTTGCGGTAGTTGAGACAAGCGAGTTAATATAAGCGTCAATCGTGAAGAGTGTATAATAAATTACATTGAATGTATATAGACGTATAAATATAGATTGAGTGAGAACAATATATTAACGGAAACGTCAATGTCATAAAAAAAAACAATATATCCAGATTATAGAACAACAAGTAAATCGCAGTAACATACGTAAAATACTGATATGTATAACGTACGTGGTATGGTAAATACATAGAGAAATAAAATACAAATGCAAACGTATATATTTCCACATTTGAATATCAAGAGCCGTTATCCAGGAAGCGCCAAAAGGAAGAAAAAAAAACAGCCCCCATTGAAAACTGGAATTGTTTTACGCCGCAATTTCCGAAATTCGGACAATTATTCGTAAGAGGTGCATCACTCGAAATATGAGGAAATACTCTTTCACACTGAATTTTGTTGCATTCAAGTGGAATTTTTTTGTGTTTCGAAAGTGTATTTATCAAGTGTAACAACTATTATGTCAATATCTATAATGTAAGCTATCAAAAAAATTCATGAAAATGGCCTTTTTTAGCGTCCAAAGTGCTAAAAAACCCCTCAAGCTACTCGGAAAAATATGATTTATTTTTCTCCAAATTTTGTCAATCATGTTGATTTCGTCAGTAGACCAGGGTTTTATCGAATTTGACAAACATCTTGCAGAGCGTGCAAGAAGCTTTTCCACCGAAATATATGGAACATTGCTTTTTTGAAAAAAATATATATGTATTACAAAACATTCCCGAAAACGAAAAATTCGAGGCAGTAATAAATTATTTATACTGCTTGCCGGATTATCAACGAATAGTTTTAGTAACAATTTATGGAATTAAAAAAAAAAACGTTTTTTAGTTATTTAAACTGATTTCCCGCCTCGAGGGATTACGTGGGTTTGAAAATTTCAAAAAATCAAGGCAGGAACAAAAGGGTGTCCTGGACATCGCAGCTGCAACAGGATGTTTGCTTTATGGAGTTGGAATCGACGATTCCAGCAGTTAAAAAAAATTCTTCGTTTTATTTCTACTTAAAACATTAATCTTTCTCAAAACACTATTTTTGAAGTCGGTAAACACGATTTCTCAAAAACGAATGCACCGATCTTATTGAAATGTTGCCCACTTCTTCAAAATAGAATTGACTAGTGATTGAACGAAGGTTTTTTTAACGATTACAACTAATTTTACAAAGCTATACGTAGTGTAAATTGTACCAAAAATTGAACTATTTTGCATACAACTCTGCCAAAAATTCGAATTTCAATTTTTTTAAAATCCTTCGTTCAATCACAAGCTATACTTATCTACTAACAGAAAAAATTGGTTTTTTAATTTCGGATAAAGCTATCATGAGTTATCCTGACCACCACGGGGACACTTTTTTTTAGGGGTCTCCGGAAACCAGGTCCCACCGGCTGAACCACCCAAATTGTTGGATGAAATTTTTTTTAATATTGTTGAAATGTAGCTCTTTTATGTGCTTAACATTTTGAATAAAATAATTTATATATTATTTTTCTTTTCTAAGTAATATGCTTTGTTTTGACTTCGAAACCCACGTAACCCCTTAAACTACACGCACGCAGTTCTGGTAACGCGATCTGTTGAAAAACAGCGAGAACGTATTCAACGTCCCAATAGTTGACACCTGTTATATTTGATTATGACAAATCCCCATAATACGGTAATTTGCAGAGAAACTTCGGTGCATATAAAAAATATGTCCTATACATGGAGTTTCTGCGTATACACAGCGAAACTTTTCTAGCAATGAAATGTTTAAAAAAAAACAGTATGTCTTTATCTCGTTATAAAACTAAAGCAAAGAAGTTTCCAAATATCGAACGTCCCAAAATAAACGGTGCAGAAAGAGTTCGTTGCGAAAAATCGATATTTCCATCGAGTTTCGAAAATCGACGAACTCAGCAGAGACTCGTCAAGAGTAAGAATAATTCCTCCCACTTGATACAATAATAAATAACGAAGTACAAACGTGTGCAGCGTAAAAAAAATCTAGTATTTCAGTTGATTGTTTTTGTTTTTCTTCCAACTCGTAAAGTCCACGTTTTGGATGTTTATCGAGTCCTCGAAATAGCATTCCATTGAAGGATCCTGTGTAACGTTTGTTCGCGCAAAAATATATACGCACACATAAATGATATACTTGTTGCATCGTTCTCGTGACAAAAGGTATACTTTAGAAAAAACACTTGCATGCTGGATAATGATGATTATTATTAATTAGCTAGCTGTTATACATAGTGACAGGAGAAGCTAGGCACAGGATAGTTTTGCGGTAGATGATGCGTGTGTGTACGTGTGTGCGTGTACCAGTGTCCGTGTGTGCGCGTGCACACACACACACACACACGCACACTCCCACGTGCACACAAAATTCGCACACACGCACAATGGTAGCTAAACCTACGTAGCGAGGTCAGCTCATTTTATCGTCTGGACCAAACATCATCTTATTCGTCTACGTTCACGAAATAAAAATCGATAAAAATAAAATAAAATCAATGTAACCAATTCTCTTTCTCTATGCTTTCTCTCCCTGTACATGCAGTTTTGATCCCCCTTTTTCCACTGTATCTTACTCCGAGTAGTCGCTCTAAAACGCGAACGAGCTGCACGACGTAAATCATCGACATCGCCCGTATCATATTTTTCCATATATCTCTTCGGTACTCTTTGTCTCTCATTTCATTTCATTTTCCGTCAAAAGCTCGGGTGTTGTGTGTCGTATGTGCGAACGTGTTTGTTTTTTTTTTTCTCTCGACATCCATCTGCGAGTTTTTCATTTTTCGTTTTTTGCTTTTCGCTTTGTAAAGCTTCCATAGTGGAGGGTTGGGAAAAATGGACTACAACCACGACCGTCTCGGCTTATATATTGATAATGAAAAAAACACGAATAAAATAAAAACGCATGAGTCGCTTTTATAGCGTACGGATCGTCCGACTACCTCGGCTATGTACTTGGATACGTGGATTCTCAACGAGAAGGGCGGCTATGTGACGTACAAAATGTATCTTTCCTCGTTGAGCTTCTTTCTCTGTGATCGCCTCGATTAATTTATATCTCTAAGTTCCAGAGTGCAGGCGATACTCTTGTTTCCATTTTTATTTTACGCGAGGGATCTTACGCGTCGAGGAATCCGCGGATAATTTCGACCGACGGGGATTACCGTGTCGTTTTATTTTTCGCCTTGGGGACGAGATCAATGAGGGATACGTGATCGATGGTGGCGATACGATTGATATTGAGAATTTACGACGCTAAGGACAAACGAGACGATTGATACGTTCTACTGTGTGGGTGGATGCTTAGCTGAGGGGCAGTAATATTTTATAGCCATAATTACTGCCAAAAGTATAGTACTTAATTATATTTTAGCAGTTGCATGAATTATGCACATAGTTAACCGCAATTACCAATCTTACAAATATACGTTTATTCTTCAATGCTATATAATATAGTAGGTTTTCATAAAATGGATATTCCCTGACACTATCAAAAATATACTTCCCCAAGATTCTAATACATAATTCAGAAAAAATCCTAAAATATGTATCTCTTTATTTTTAACCTAAAGGTTAAATACCGATTTTCATGCATTTAACTTTGACAATGATAGATTTTCATACAAACATACATTCTCTATTTTACCCCTTTAGGGTACGAATTTCATAAAATCTCTTCTTATTGGGTGTTTACGTGAAAAAAGCAACCGGCTGTCCAAATTTCATAGGTTTCAGTTAGCCAATAGCTTCAGTGGTTTTGATGCTCGGCGTTGATGAATCAGCCAGGACGTGTTCCTCTATATGTATAGAAGATAAGACGTTTCATCAATATTGAAATATGTTGAAATATTTCGTAATATCTATTAATATGGACTACTAGCAATTGGAAATAAGTTACGATGATATCTACCAACGAGGTGACATTCTTGACTAAACTCAGTCATTTATTTTGATAAAAATAAATGTTTGCCCTCAAATAGTTCGGTAAGAAGGAAGTTCGAACATTTCACTATGAATGTTAAACGATACTGATTTTTCAGACGTAGATACCTCTGATGAAAATCCAACTGAGAAGTTTTCATTATGTCCATTACCAAACCTTTTACAGGAATCAAAACCATTGGATCAAGGCTAGTTTGTTAGATGGGCCATGTTAGTTGGCTCCATACGGCGTCGTGTTTCGTTGAGGTGGGTACGGTCTTATAGAGTAGTCGTGCATGATCTACCCAGAGTCTACTGTTGAGCAGGAACTGCCTTGTACGTATGTGCATTCTATCACGACACTCTGCAGCATCGAGCGCCTATGTGGAAATTTTGCATGTACATACCAACGCACGCCTAGTCACTACGTTTGCCATGCATTTGCACTATAGAAAAATAATGTTATATGCAGTATGAATGTTTAACGAGCTTCGATGGAAACCTCATTTCAATGTGCCTGTGTTGCCTTGTCAAAATCATAACTAACTAACCGTTAACCACGGGTCTTTTGTTCCGCCGAATGAAGACGTTTTTGAAGACAATACTTTGACGCGCATCAATGGTGATCATCGATAGATTGCAACAGACGTTTAGTCCTTGCTGAAAAATCTTTACTCCAAGGGAAGATAATGTTACAAACCCAATTGGTTTTATCATCGAGATTATCTGCGAGAACCCTAGGAAGGGGCAATTTGAGGTTTCTTTCTTCTCTCTAGCATACGCCATGGCGTTCCCGCTATACGGATATGGGAAAACTACGAAAAATCTGTGCCAGTGCAGCCAGTCTCAGTTACGTATTTTGGCGCTTCAATATTACCCTGCTGTGTCGACTTTGTGGCAAACTCGTTGAGGCCGGAGCCGGAGAAAAAATATATTTTTGCACAAATTGCAGAAAATATGTGCATATTTTTTGTATAAATCGTACTTGAACTTTTAAAGGCGTCTTTCTCAAAACTGTATGTTTCAAATTGGCTTCCATAATATCTGAAAAACTATTGAACGGATTTCGCTCAAATTTGTATGGTATAGTCAGCACATCTATAGTTCTCACCCGAACTAGAATATTTCTGATATCTGTCGTAGTTTTTTTTTAACCTGAAAAAGTCGTAAAAACGGCGAAACTTGGAAATGAACTTTTAAAACCGCGCCAAAAATTAAATTTTCGATATTTTTACTCAACTCTAGTTCTGGCGATAGCCTCGTGCCGTTTGATTTTTTTATTTCAGATTAGCAAAACCTTCGGCGTCATGGCAGCCGTCAACCAGCTTCTTTTACACGTAAGCGTCTTCCGAACGGTGTAAAATCGATGCAACTCGTTATTTTTCTTTGATAAAATTCCGAGGGACTGTCAAAATGCTAGCGAATGTGTGGTCAAAATTCAAAGATGGTGTTTCAATGGTTATAAAACTACAAAAAAATCCCGAAAAATATAGCTGCCACATGGAACGAGCCCGTTAACCGCGAGAGGTCTATACTCCAGAGCAATTGAATCTAGGATCATTTCACTCCGAGCGCTGTAATAACCTATAACCATAAAATCGTTCGATTATCGGCCGAGTCCCGCAAGATACATTTGACCTATACCCGTGTCAGTTGATTCTCGTATCAGCGCCCTACGACAGGTAGCCCTAACACTTCGCATCGCCACCAACGATCCGTCCTCCCAAAATAAAGCGCGCAACTCCATTGAGGTTGATGATTTCGAACGAGGAAATTTCGCGCAGACAGCACCGGTCGCGGTTTCGGCGATGTTTTATTCACCGAGTCGCGGAGAGCGAACGGGGGTTTTGGGGGTGGGCTTCAAGGGGGATAACGTCATCTTACCTCCAGCAGTTCCTGATTTTGCGTTTGGGTCTGAGCCTGCTGGGTGTTGTTCTCCAGTTGCTGTTGTAGCTGTTGTTGTATTTGTTGTTGTTGTTGTTGTTGTTGTTGTTGTTGTTGTTGTTGTTGTTGTTGTTGTTGTTGTTGTTGTTGTTGTTGCTGTTGCTGTTGCTGTTGTTGCTGTTGCTGTTGTTGTAGTTGATGTTGATGTTGTTGTTGTGCGGGTTGTTGTAGTGGTAGTTGCTGTTGTTCTGGCAGTTGTTCTTGTTGAACGATGATAGTGGGGTTGGACGTGACGTTGGCAAATACCGGGTTCGCGCATGTGGTCAATCCAATGGGAACGGCCGACGAAGAGATCGAGGAGGTCGAGACGGCGAGGCCACCGGTAAGGCTGGAGGGTGGCGACGCCGAGGGTGGCGTCGGTAATGTTATCGTCACGATAGTCGGCGTAACTAATGCCGTTAATGGAAGTGCAAGCGGTGGAGCGGCCGTCGTCACTGTCTGATTAATCGGTAGCGCCACAACACTCGGCTTTTTCGTCTGCGCTGGTGGCTCGTTAATATCGGTTATTGGTTCGGTCGTCTGCATGATATCGCGATTTCTCCAGCTCTCGGCAATGCTAACGCGATTCTTCCATATCGTTGCTACCGTACTGCTCGCCAAACCCAACTCACGCGCCACGTCACTCTTGCTCTTGCCTCTCTCGATTTCTTGTATTATCTTCATCTTCTGCTTGATGGTGAATGCCAGCCTCTTACGACCCTGCGTCAGTTTTGTTTTGTTTTCTTTTTCGTTTTCGGCCCATACAGCCAGATCAATCCCAATTACGTTTCTAGTTCTATCTATTAGGTAATTATATATGTCTTTTTTAGCCTCTATTCTTGGTCTAATTGCAAGAGTCGGATTCTGTCGCGAACATTTGCTTTTTTTTCTATCACTTTGCTCTTGATTGAAAAATGCCTTGCATTCCTTGTCTCTCTTTTCCTTCGATGCTCTCGCTCTTTCCCTCGAACTGTCTCCCTCACTGTCCCCCTCCCTGTTTCTCTCAATCTCTTTTAATGTGTAGTGTGTTTTCTAATTCTGATGCTTCGTTTATTCAATCAACTCATTTGGTATCGTCGTCTTTGTGGTGGGGGATGTGAATTATGCTTTATCATGGTGTTGAAGTTTGCATCGTTGGAATGCAACGAAAATCCTTCATTTTTTCTTTTCTTCAATTTTATTGCTATCTAAACTATCTTCAAAAGTATTTCCATGATATTTGTAGCCTAAATGAAGGGAAAAAAGCATTTTCGTTGCATTCCAACGATGCAAGCTTGAATGCCATGTTTTATTTTCATTCACTTTCATCCTATGAAGGCAAATTTGGTAGGAAGGAATGTAAGTATATTACTGATCGGACGCTTGTCCTTCTCGAATTATCTTGGCGCGACGAACCTCTAATCTAAGGATAATGTGGGGACGATAGTGTACCCGATTTAATATAAGATGCGATCACAATATTGCAGTAAGGAGAATTTGGTCGATAAATAAGCATACTCTCAATCGAGCCAACGTCAATTGAACTAATTGCCAATACTAGTATGTTCAATTGATATCTGTACGAAAAAAATTAACTCAATTTATTTAAAAAATTGTAAGTTTACCGAATGATGGCAACCAATCGATGAGCTCATACTTGTCGATTGACCAAATTTCTTGTTGACTATTTATCTGTCAATTATTCTCAACATATACTGTTTGTTACTTTTCACAAAACAAATGCACAAATTTACTTCAAGGACTTGAGGCAGGAAACCAGTTCAGGAGTACGTTTTTTTTAGTGATTTTCATTCTTTGTTCTTTTATATATTTATATATTTTATACATATTTTCAAACAAATATTTACATTTTTTCGAAGCCTTTCCTCTGAAAATATGGAACTTGGCGCCCATCGAAAGCCGCTATCAGACTTTGCTGTTCGTGTACACTCTGGAGGCCACAGTTTTCATCGGAAATCAATACGGTTTGCAGATTACTTGAAAAACATGTTTTCCTTCTATATGAACCTAACTCTGACCGAAAAAATCGAAAATTGCAATTCTTAGAGGTGTTTAAACAAAAGCATATAATTTTTGTTATTATTTTATAACATTTTTTACTATAAAAAATGTACTTTAAACAATGATATTACCCCAAACTTTGGTTCGTATAGTGCGTAATTATATGGAGAAACTATCGCTTTATAAAATTATAGGTTGGACACTTTTTGAGCCAGTGTACACAAATTGAAAAAAGTCGTTTCGAGAAAAACGCGTTTGAAAAAAAAATTACCGAAAACAAAAAATTCAAGGCAGTAACGAATTATTTATACTTTTGGAAAATATTCTTGAATAGTTTTAGTTACATGTTATGGAATCAAAAAAAAATCGATTTTCTTAGTCATCTAAACTGATTTCCCGCACTTAACGATATTCTTTTCCTCCTCTGAATGGCAAATTTAAGATTGTCCACAGGGTACGAATAGACGAGAATCCTCAAAGTCTCAGGCAGGGATGTCAGACGTACCAACTTCTTGGTAAACATACTAGTTTTTAGGATCACGTACCATGTACCAAGATGATTCTTAGTACTACTTGGTCTACGCCAAAATACCACGATTAGTGCAGAATATTATTTCATAAAAAAAAGTACTAGATTTATTAAGGTGTTTCGTAAATAAATACTTCAATAATTTGTTATACTCGTCGATAAAAAACAACTATTATATTACTTTTTCATTATTTTATATGGTTTGCGAGAATAAATACCGCATCATAATAAGTATCGCTCGATCATTCTACTGATATATTAAAACAAATCATTTGCATTCGAATATCCTCAATGGATAATATTGAATGAAAAACGAAAATTTTATTACCCAAACCCAAACAGCAAATAATAAAGCTTTGAGTAAAGACAGTAAAAAACATATTTAGGCCAAGACTCGATTTGTTTTGACTTTTTTTTAACTTCGAGTAAGATTTGTAAAATACTGTAATCAGTATGAAAAAATATTCTTCCGGGATCTAAACGTGTCTATTTTTGACATTTTTTATGTTCTTTGCTCAAGTCAGCGAACTCTCGTTTCAGATAAAAATCTTCAATAAGAATCATTTATTACTTTTATTCAATATACTTAACATTTTGCATCAGAAATGCGATATAATATGAGGAAGAAATGATTTGAGTGACATTTTTTTTCAAATCGCATACAAAGGTACTTTTTTCTTTTCGTTCGATGATTACTGCCCTCTATTAACGGCGTAAGACACTAAAATATCATTTTTTTTTTTCGTCCGGGGTGCGATTGTCGACCCAGTTTGTATGTGAGCGTTGGTAGCGCCGCAGCGGAGCACGGGCGTACTAGTTTTTCATCTTTAGTGCCAGCTTTTGCAAGTTCGGCATCAGGATTTCTAGGTGGCCGCCTGACATCCCTGCTCTCATGGACACTTTGACCGTTTGCAAAAGTATGAACAAAGGATACAAGCAACTGACTGTAGATAATAAACTAACAAGAGAGCGAATGTGTGTATGTGTGTGAGAGAGAGAGAGAGAGAGAGACATAGAGAGAAAGAGGGAGAAAGAGAGCGCGAGAGAATGAGAGAGGGAGAGAGAGAGAGAGAGAGACGGAGAGCGAGAAAGAGAGCGAGAGGAACATCAAGACAGACGGATAGCGGCAGCGTGTATCGACTTAGGCAAATCGACAAATGCAAGAAGCTGGACGGACGAGGAAAGTCTTTCCGCTTCTCCTGCTCTTGCGTCTCTCAAAAGAACGCGCGCGCACAGATATACATATACACGGACACACGCACACCCACACAAAGAAAAAAAAAACAATTCACGTTTGTCTATTTTCCTATCGAAGCTTCCAATTCTACTGTTCCCGAGAGGGGAAAACTAGTCAGTGAGTTCGGTATTGGTCCTCGTGTCTCTCGTCTTCACTGCATACTATTATATACATACATATATGTATATATTAAAAGAAAAGTATGTACACAGGCAATAAATGCTCGTTATGAAATATGTATATATAAATATATTTATATCAAAAATTATTATCCAGAATTCTTTCTCATGTAATGAAAAGCTTTTCAGAACCTATATTTTTATAATTGCGGACGGAAAAGGTCAACGTCCTAATTGAGGCGCCAAAGAATATCCAACCTACGACCGAGCAAATCCAAACGGTTGGACACCCAGACTGCGCAAAATCGTGTCTTTATTTTTAATTTGTCAATGCTCGCTGGATTTTGGAAGGCTGCTTGGCATCTTTGACTGAATGCAAATCAGGGAGGATAAACAGGTACGGAATGGCGAATTTTGTGGATCGGTAACGGCCGTATTCATAGTCACTTGAGAAATGAGAATTGCTGGTTGCACAAAATGTTTCTCGATTGTACAGCCTCGTTGGTTCCTTGAGATATCGCGAGCTTCCTTACGGCCGTCGTCTTGTGTAATAGGGGGAAAAATCCATTTTTTGTTGCATTTCCTGAAAGTATAATTTCTTCCGAATATTTTATTTTTTGAGCCGTTGAAAAAATCGAAAAAGCACCCGAGTTATGGGCCTTTATAGGGGTCGCGGCAATCGGACTAACTATTAATTTATATTGAATAATATTAAGTAAAAGTAACTATCAATTAATATTAGTTAATATTAAATAATGGTAACTATTAATTAATATTAATTAATTGTAAATAATAGTAACTATTAATTAATATGAACACTTCGTCTGTAAACGTTTTTCCGGTACCTTCCGTCTGCAAAACTGGGTATTTTAAGTGCTGTCATTTTTTCACCCAATTAATACATTCCGAAAAATTTGGACAAAATTCATGCTAGTGTTCGACACATTCAATTTAATATATCAATCGTAAAATTAGAAGAATATTAATTTTTTCATATATTTTTTGTTAAATAAATGAAGCACCTCTGTAGGAAAGTAGTTTTGGCTCGGACACGAAATACCCAGGTTTATAGACGAAATGTTAAGTAATATTAATGAGCTCTTTGAGCAAGAAGACGGTGTGATGTATGGCCTTGGAATCGCAGACTGAGTGCAGGCTCGAAGCTTTCTTCCATTTTCAATTTTTTTGGCAAGATTTTCGAAAACTAATCGACCGATTTACTTCAAATTTAAACCACATGCAGCGTATACTGATTACGTATGCCAGAATCAACTCGATAAAAATATATCAACTATTTTCAACACGCATCATAATTCGTAATTATTGCACGAAAAATCGTTGTGATCAATTTTTTGTTTCAGGCCACCGGAAGCTGGGATATGCCCAAAAAGCGGCCGCATCCATTTTTTCTAGCCATATGAATATACGTGTAACTTTGTTAATAATTAACATTTTTCGATCTGTGAAAACGTATGTGTTCTTCATTTCCTGTTTAATAAACCACAAGAACCCGAAATGTTCTATGCCTGAAGGTATTGCAGAATTTTTTTTTCAAAGATTGACTGTGTTTCTCTATCTTCACACTAGACGACGGCTTGTTGCTTCAAAATATTGGGGTAAGTAGATATTAAGGAAAATTTTACTAATCGTTATGGTATATTTTCTCAATATACTGGCGAAAGGAGAACGGAGGTTTCCGTACTCGTTTATGAAATATTAAATGTTTAACTTTATATCAATCTCCACTTGATCGCACTGGTTGTACGGGGCAACGTCGTTACCATTTCAGTTTCTCGCGTATACCTTCCGCATTTATGAAGAAATTTCCGATCTAATTAATGACAATGTATGAAAAATATGCGACGAGTTTACGAAAAAGTGAGGCTTGTTGAGGAGCATGTATTAAAATGTGGCAACGTCGGAACTATGGGAATAGCAGAACCAATCGAAAACCTAGCGCGCCAATTTAAAATACGTTAAAGTCAAATGCGACTAAGGGGAACTTATTCATTGATTTATTGTGATGTGTTCCCGTTTTTCGAGCTTCAGTGACCAATTACGATGCTTGTCGGCACGGGCGCTGACAAATCGTATTTTCCATCGGAAACTTTGCGGCGCACTAATCTTTTTTCTGAATAATTTGTTGCCTCCTTTTGCTCTGACATCACCTCTGAAAATGCCGACCGACCTGTGACAGTCACTGCAGTCAACCTAACAGCCTCGAATTACGACAGAACCGTGCGACGTTGCCGAACCTCGAGTCTATTTTAGTAGGATTTTTAAACATCAACATTTAATGTTCCGATAACCTCTCAAATTACTTAACTCTCTCAAATTACCATATATGTGAATAATAATCACGATGATCTACCGTACATATTATTGGTATTAATATTTTGCTACAATAAGTTGGCTCCGGTGACGTCA
The DNA here is from genome assembly GCA_963210295.1 of Ophion ellenae. Lineage (NCBI taxonomy): Eukaryota > Metazoa > Arthropoda > Insecta > Hymenoptera > Ichneumonidae > Ophion > Ophion ellenae. The sequence continues at coordinate 384,387 of OY723397.1, read as the reverse complement.
CACAATATATTAGCATAGGAACTTCGTTTCTCCCCGCTGACAAAAATGATTCAGCAACAACCTTAACCGCAATACTTCCTGAAGCCAGTTGTTAAAGATTAGTACTCTATGTTCGCCACAAAAAACATGGCGGGCAATTTAAAATGTCAGGTCATGTTGAGCCACCCGCTACATGCGGATGGGCCTGTTTGGTCGTCGTCCCCTTGTATGACAGTCGCAGCCACGTGTGGCCATCTTTTCGAATCTAGCCGGTGAAACTAGTCGCCGATATCGTAAAGCGTTCCTGTCACAATCAAGTTACCAGAAATCCCCAAAGTATTTTATGTTCTGGGGGGCCGGGGGGTGGTCCCCTATAAAACAGACGGCCGTGAAGAGCCAAGGAAGCCTTCAGACGCATTTCTTTCTCAAGGACTATGAATACGGATCCGTAAGATCTCAGATTAGCCTTCCGTACTAAAACTCCCAAGACTCCGGTAAACATTCTACGAAACATTTTTTCACAAGTCCCAAATAATGAATTTTCACCGAAGCAAAAACTCGTTCGTTAACTATATGTAAAAAAAAACTTACTTCCTTCCCTTTCTTTCGCTCTCTCTCGGTTGGAAATGTTCTCCATCGATCCTGGATAATGCTTTTCGACATCAATACATCTATACACACACGCGCACACATATATATATGTATATGTTTATCTAAAAGTAAGATGCATCGGCACACTGTTCTGTTAAAACGACAGATTTGGATTTTTAATGTACAAAGTGGTGTTGGGTGGTCTTGGGGGCACCGAAGGATGGTCAGAGATCAAGGGTCGTTCGTCGGGTGGGAGAAAAAAAATAGTAAGAAAAAAATATATATATTGGGAAAAAAAATAGACACGGGAAAAAAAATAATGCACAAAGTGAAGTATAAAAAATGTACAGATTTGTATAATTATGCTACGAGAGAGAGAAAGACAGAATAAAGATGTGGGAGGACATGCTGGGCTCTCCTGTCACTATCGCTAGCGTCTCCGGTCAACGGGTATCTTATTTTGGGGATTACTTCTTTTACGGATTACGTTAGGAGGTACAAAAAGACAAGAGTGGATAGTAAGGAGAGATTGGATACGAGGCTGTTTTTGGGTGGAAGGTGAAAATGTACGAGTTAAATATTATATATATATATATATATATATATATATATATATATATATATATATATATATATATATATATATATATATATATATATGTATATGTATATATATGACGTCAATCTGTTACGAAGGAGATGTATAGTTAAATATGTATTATTGCACATATATATTGCCTTTAATATATATGCATATAATATTGTGCATATATGTTGTAAAAAAATACGGTACACACAGAGAGCATGCGACACGCACGGCAGGTGGACAAAATACAAAATGGTAATTAGAGGTATCCCAAAATAGAAAAGAGAAGTATTATGAGCGCTTTATGTGTATATATATATATATATATACCACATTTTCTGTCTCGGAGACCTCGTAATATGTACGAAACGAGGTCTACGAGGGAGAAAACGTTCGTGTGGTTTTATTCATTGATTTTTTTTAGCACACACCCTCACTCGTAACCTTTGTTTTTTCTTTTTATTTGTTAAAAAGCATTTTCCTGTCACTCACCTCGAGTAGCTGCTGATTTCTCAACTCACGTTCTCTTCGGACCGCCTCCTGCCGCTCTGTCTTTTCCTGCTCTTTTATCAATCTGTTGGGGAAAAAGTTGGTTGACGATAACATTCTTTTTTAATAGGCATTTTTCTTATTACTTTTTTGGAATTGTTACTGATTGTTTATGGATATTTCAAAATTTCAAATTTGAATTGCGCAAGACTTTAATTGTGTGGGTAATTCCGATCTCAGCATCTCGATACTTTTGTCAAACGGCGGAGACTTATTTGTACTGCCAATATATGTATGCAAGTATGCACAGAGAAGAAACCTTCCCATGAGAAACACCATAAAGTGGTAATACCATCGAAGAGACTCTACCGATATTTCGATACTCGACAAAATATCATTTGATTTTTTCGCTGATTTATCATTTCATTTTTGCGGAGAAAAACAAAGTTTTTTTTTTCCTCACCTGGCTTGCTCTTTGTGCCTCTGAGCTTCCTCCTTGGCGAGTTTTTTCGCGTAAGCGAGTTTATCCCTCTCATACTGGTTGTTCGGCCTGACGTCTCTGAAGCCACCGGCGGCCCTGAGCTCCTCCAGTCTCCTTGCGACTTCCTGCGAGCCTAGTCTGACAAATTCCGCCTCGGCGAAACCCATCGTAGGTTGAAGAAACTCGCCGACCAGTGATCTCGACGAGAACGAAAAATTGGCCGTCGTCAGCTCGGCGGGATTCTGTTGCTCGAGAAACTGAAACGGACGTACCATTCGATATTAATCGCTTTGTTGTAAGGAAGTTTTTAAATGGCTCTTCTACTGTGACGGGATGAAAAAATCGAATGTTTAGATTTTTCATTTTTCAACTCTATTCCATCATAGAATTGATATCCTATTGCTGATAAAGTCGATTTTCACATTATCGACTCAGTACTGCGCGCGCTCTAGTATGGCTATCCGCTGCGCGTCCCTGACAGCTGTTGGGAACAGCTGTTTTGAATTTATACCTGAGTATACACATGTACACGTATACTTGTATACATTTACTGTATAGTAGTAGTCCCTCTTTTCACTGTGTGAAAGGACGCTCTGCCGGTTAGTATTGTATACTATAGTATAGTAGGCTTTGAACGCGTTTTTCTCGAAACGACTTTTTTCACCTGGCGTTGGTGATTTCGGAAAAACGGCTTAGCCGATCGGCCTAAAAATGTTACTGCATATTAAGCATATGTATGGCTATCGCCCGGACTAGGATTATTACAAAATATTAATTTCAACTTATACCTTCGCCCGAATTGTGATGAAGAAAACCTGTTTTTCGAACACTTTCGCTAAGAACGACGCCATTTTGTTATTTTGCAATATAATGATAATCGTAGTTCGGGCGATAGCGACACTCATACAGATTAAGAATCTTTTTGTATTTTTGTTCCCGATTACGTTAAGAGCGCAGATCATCAACGCCAGCAACATTTTTTTTCTTGCCTTTACACGATTATAAATTGTTAAATAAATGTACATTTATATGCAACAATAAAAAAAATTGTTTTCTATTAGGTAAGAGTGTACCTTTAAACGAAAGAAAAGTTTTTCTCGACACCTGCAACAGTTTTCAAAATAATGTTTATTAAAAATAACTTATTTTCTTAGCCGTCACAGTAGAAAAGCCCCTTAATGTTGAGAAAGGGAAACCCTAACATAGGAAAAGTGTTCCGAAACATCGATAAATGACACTTGTACAGGACGTCCAAGGTAAGTTTTTGAGCATCTATCATACACATTCTCAGCTAAACGTTGAAAGCCGGAGCCTGAATTAGGAGGTGCGAAAAATAGTTTTTTTTTTGTTAATTGCTTAAATCGATAGATAAACTATCGAAGAATATATTTCCAAAGTTACAGAGGCCAATTGTCAATATTTTCGAAGATACAAGGCGAAAAGCAGAGAAGCGACTGATATTTGATATTAACATTTCCTCCTATTGAAATCTTTGAAGCGCGTTTTCTCCATTTTTCATTTTCACGATTTTTCTAAATAGGCGGGCGTGATAGCAAAAAAAACTAAACGACCTATTGAATCAAACCAAAGTTTATGTTCTTTGGTATGAAAATCTCTTCTAAGTGAATTAAAAAAGTCGTTGGAAAAGTCTTTTTCCATCATTTTTACAGCACATTAAAGTGTTTTTTTTACACATTTTTTTCTAACCTAAGAAAAGTTATAATTTCACGATTTTTTCAGCTTTTTCTTAATTCACCCAGAAGAAAAATATATATGACTATTGAAAATGTTATTGGTTTTTTTATTTCAGTCGACAATTACGAGCTGCATCTTTTCCGCCGACTGGGGACTACAGTGGCAAGACGCACATGGAATAGGCTGATGAATCTGCAGTCATTTATTATTTCATGTTGAAATTTTTTTTATACATTTTAAATATACATGAAAAGATACCTCAATGTTTATCGGGCTCACTTGTTTTTTCCCTTCGAAAAAAAATCCGAAAAAACGCTTTTTTTAGACGTGCTAATTGCGGCTCCGGCCTTGAGGGATCATACAGTGTAAAATTTTCAAATTTTTTTTGTTTGCATTATCCGATCGTATAGACGGTTATAAACATGGACTTGACATAGCGAATTGATCGTAAGTAGACAATTGACATGAAAATTCCGCACTCGAAACTTTAAACGCGTTTTTCCCGAAATTCGTTTTTGAAAACGGTGTACATTCTCAAAGAAAGAGTTTTCAAGCTATCCGTCTGAAAATTTGACACAGCATTCTTTACGCCATTCTTTATCTTGCTATGAAAGCTTTGTTTGTTAGAAATCTTCATATTTTTTGTAACGAAAAACTGTTGAAATAAAAGGCTAAATTCGATACTTTTTTTTCAGACCACCGCTATTTTGTCAATTTTTATTTTGACAAAAATGTTCATAGCAAGACAGCGGTCTTCATACTGATTAATAATCTTTTTACAATTATTTTATTCGTAAAGGGAGGGCTCCTTTTTTCGAATACATTTTCAACCGTTAAGGAATATGTAAAAAGAAATAAAACTAAACGTTTAAAAATGTGTTTTGTGTTCTTTATAAGTGCACCGATATGACATTAAAAAATCAGACTGATTAGCGTATTTAAACCATCGAAAAAAGGGAAAAGCAGTTATTTTTTCGACACTCTTCGACGCGCTATTTAAAAAGCATTCTCACCTTCAAGAGATCGGGACTACTTCTGAATGTTTTTCCGCAGGGACTGTAATACGAAACGTCGCCCTTTATGACGCCCGTTTTTCCAAGACCCTTGATCACGGTCTCTCTCTTCCAGCCGCGTTCCAGCGGCACCTGGAGATCCTTGTCGCTCGGATTGAGTTTTCTTCTCTTCGCGCTCGGCGTACCCTCCGCGTTGTCCTCGTCCGTGTCGGTAACGACGTCCGTGTTGCTTCCGCTCTCGCTCGTCACGTCCATGTTACTCTCCTCTCCCGAAGCCTCCAGTAACTTGTTTTTCATTTTCTCCTGTAACGAACGCTACATTGGGGAAGCGTGATTTTTAGTGGCAAAATCATAAAATAAAAAAAGATATCAACGGTCGCGAAAAAAATTGGGAAAAGAAGGAGAAAAAAAAGAAGACGAACCACCGACGGTTTACCGGTACAAGGACAAGTTTTCCGGTTTCTCTGGGAAGACAACATTGCTGCGAAAATTGCAATGGGGAACTTTGACGTATGCGCGTGGATTGAGCGCAGCGATGAGAAGTTCAGAAAAATGAGAGGAAAAAAAAGAGACGCAACGAGGGAAGAAAAACAGTTGAGAGGAAAAGAATCGATCGAGAAGAAAAAACAAAAGATAAAACTCGTCGATAAGGTAGACATGAAAGGCCCAGTCAGTGAATAAATTTTAGGAATAAAATTGATCCTGTGTTATTCAAAAATATACGTCTTTTCAAAGCGGTCATCCCATGGAACAGGTTAACAAAAATCGAAAAAAATTGTTTGCATAAATTGCAAAAGTATGTGCGTGTTATTTGGACCCGGTACATCTGTAGTTCATCGGCAATCAATACGGTTTGACGGTCACTTTACGAACACGTTTTCCTTCTATATGAACCTAGCTCTGACCAAAAAAATTGATAATTGTATTTTTTTAAAGCTGTTTAAACAATAGGGTATAAATTGTGCCATTTTTTCATAACCTTTTTACCTATAAAAATATACTTTAAACAAGGATATTACCCCAAATTTAGGTTCATATATAGCGTAATTATATAAAGATACTCGAGACAAAAACGCGTTTAAAAAGAAATTACCGAAAACAACAAATTCAAGGTTGTAATGAATTATTTATACTACTTTGGGAACATATTCTTCGATAGCTTTACTAAGAATTTATGGAATTAAAAAAAAACGCCTTAAACGCGTTTTTCTCAAGACTGTATCTTTCTAATTCACTTCCATGATATCTAAAAAAAAGTAGTGAACAGATTTCGCTCAAATTTTTATGGTATAGTTCTCACCCGAACCGGAATATTTCCGAAATCTGCCACAGTTTTTGTTTAAGCTGAAGAAGTCGAAAAAATGACGAAACTTTGACTTAACTTTTAAAATCGAGCAAAAAATTCAATTTTCGATATTTTTACTTTACTCCAGATCCGTCGATAGCCTCGGGTCTACAAATCAAAATTCCGTTTGATCTTTTTTATTTCAGCCGTCAACCAACTTTTTTTTACACATGAGTATCTTCCGAACGGTTTAAAGTCCATTCAACTCGTTATTTTTGTTCGGTAAAATTCTGAGGGACTGTAAAAATGTTAATAAACGTCTGGTAAAAATTCAAAGATAGTGTTTTCTTATGGTTCATCAAAAAAAAATCCCAAAAAAAGCGAAAGAAAATACCTGTCACATGGGATGACTCCTCTAAGTGAATAAAAAGATGGGCGCTTGGAAAAAAAAATTCAAAAGTTTCGATTCGAACAATTCCTTTCGGTCCTCAAGCGGGGTTGGCTCTTACCTGATTCTTCTCGTCGACCTGTCCGGTCGCCGAGGCGTGCAACTGCGCCGCGAGTATGTTCGATCTGAGCAACGAGACCTGATGCGACAAGGGCACGTTGGGGTCGAGAGTAGGGGTTGGTTTTATGCCTAGGGCTCTGCTCTGTGCGAGTAACGAGGCGACGGTGTTTTTCTTCGGTTTCGAGACCCCGCGACCGAGGTTCCTCGGCCTCCCGTCCTTGTGATGGGACGTCGTGCTCTCGCTTTCTTCGCTCCCGCTGCTCGGCCTTTGGGGCGAATCCGCAGCCGCGAATAGTTGTGCGAGCGACGGACTCGGCGATGCCGGCACCGATACGGAATTTTGCGGTACTCTTCTGGGCTTAGGGCCGGGCTTTCTTCGAGCTGGAAAAAAAAACGTGAGAATGAGGTTTTTTTGTTGGCTCTGTTGATATCGTGAACGAGTCACTCTCTTCATAATTTGAAAACACAATTATTGCGGCGTCGTTCTCGCTCAAAAAATTTAAAAAAAAACAACTATTTATGAGTACTTCTCGAGTAAATGATGTAAACGTATTTAAAACGAGACACTGCAACATTTTCCCCTCCTGATATTTTGTCTCGAGCTCAATAGTTTTCGAGATACGCCAATCAATTTTTTGGACGATTCTACAAGTTTCGATCGAAAAAAATTTTGAAAAAAAAATTCAAAAAATATTCGAGCAAATTCATAATCTAGAATGAAAAAAGTTTCTCCTGATATTTTGTCCTAAACGCCAAACTTTTCGAGTTAAGCGATCCAACTCATCAGTGTCGAGCGAAAATAGTCTAAAAAAAATCTCAAAGGAAAATTCTTCAAAAATTACAGGCTATCCGGTAAAAACTTACGCTACTTTTTACATCTTTGACAATTCCTCCTAAACCCTATAGTTCGTGAGTTACGTAGCATTTTCAAAAATTTGTCTTTTTGAGCCGAAAATAAAATAACTTTGGGAAAAAAAAATTTTACGAAACTTAAATTTTTCTTCCAAATTTTTCTTCCATAAGTCATGCGCCCAATTCGCGATGGTCGAAAAAAGCCGAAAAACACTCACGTACAAAGGTGTGTACCAGGTCGAAAAAAATCATAAAAAATATTCTAAAAAAGGAAAATAAAGCTGAATTTGTTCCCTTCAAAACGCCGTTCGGTAAATTTCGTTATTTTTTTTCTGACGAAGCTATGTCACTTTTAGTGCCCCGAGAAATATTGACTGGTGTATGAAAACTTTTGAGCGGCATTGTAAGTTGGGGTGTAAGAGAGCGATGTTTAATAACGCTGCAACAGCTTAGTAAAAGGCCGAAAAGGCGATGCAAATAAAACTCGTTACTACTGGAAGGGAAAAGGAGTGGTAGAGGAAAAAATAAGAGGAAGAATATTGTTTAGTCAACTCACAAGTCCTGTCCGAGGTGAGTAACGAGTGGCTGAGATTGCTCAGTTGGCTGAGTGGTTGGCTGCCGGGTATCGGTGAGTTGCTGCTCGTCGAGGCCGGTTTTAGGGATAAATTGAGAGGTGCGTCCGAGTCGGTTGCGTTGCCGGACGAGCCGGTGGTGTTCGAGGTCGTGTAGATCGGCGGGGCCGTGAGTACCGAGCCGTTTGTCGAGTGCGCCGGTAATTTAATCACCTCGACCCGATCTATCGAATCCCTGTAATCGTTCGTTTCGTTCTGTACACCCGAAGTACGATTGTACTTTCGCGGCTCCATCATCATCGACGTTGTCGTTGTGTTCGTCTGATGGGCGCTCATTGTCTGTATCGGTGGTGCGTGAACGCTTACGTTCGGTGAGTCCAGCGATATTGTTTTTTTGCGTCCGCGATTCGTCGTACCCGGTATTTTCGGTCCTACTATGCTCGACGTGTACTTGATTATCTCTGTGTCGGGTGGCAAACGTACACCGCCCAATATACTGCTGGGATCACTACAAAATCAAAACATCGATATTCAACATTTTTAACAAATTTATATGTACTCTCCTCGAGCTCGCGTTGTTTCAATGCATCGAAAATTCTCTTTTTCTCTTGCCATTGCCATTTATCGAAATTTACATTTTTGTACACATTTAGAGGGACAATGGGGTATTACACCCTTTTTTGCAGAGGTGGCTCAATTTGATCCTTTGGTGGTAATAAACTACTAGAATTTTTATTTCTATTTTATAAAATCGATAAGTGCCACGTAAATGTATTTTTATTTTACATTTCAAATTCCTGCGCAAAAACGCCAGCCGCCATGCTGCTTCGGTTCGTGATGTCACTGGCATAGTAAACATCGACGCTGCGCCAATCGTGAATACGTGCATTTTTTTTGTTAAAAGTGAGTTACAATCCATATCATTGGTGTGTTGTTTCTAAATGTAAGAATACCGGCGGCTACCGCTTCGCATGTTCGTTCAACAGATGGAAAAAGGATTTTTTTACAAACGTATTATACAATTTATTTTCTCTTGTATAAATTAAAACCAACATTATTTGATTGTTTATTGCGAAAACTACCTTATTTATACATTCTTAGTATTTTTCTTGCATCGAGTAAAATACCCTATTCTTTCGGAAAATTCAAGGTAATTTTTTGGAAAGTCAATCATTAAAAAACGTATGAGTGATTACAGTCAGGGATGTCAGACACCCAGAAATTCTTGTGCCGAGCTCGCTAAAAGCTGGTACTAAAAACGAAAAACTAGTACGCTCGTGCTCTGCTGCGGCGCTACTAACGCTAATATACAAACTGGGTCGACAAACGCAGCACCCCGGAGCAAAAAATTATATTTTAGTGTGTTACGCCGTTACTAGAGGCCAGTAATCATCGAAAGAAAAGAAAAAAGTACCTTCGTATGCGATTTGAAAGAAATGTCACTCAAATTATTTTGTTGCTGATGTTATATCGCATTCCTGATGCAAAATGTTAAGTATATTGAATTGAAGTAATAAATGATTCTTATTGAAGATTTTTATCTGAAACGAGAGTTCGTTAACTTGAGCAAAGAATAGAAAAGTCGTCAAAAATAGACACATTCACATCCCGAAAAAATATCTTCAGACTGATGACGATGTTTAACAAATCTTACTTGGAAGTTAAAAAAACTCAAAACAAACAGATTCTTGGCATAAAGATGTTTCTTGCTGTCTTTATTCCAAGCTTTGTTATTTTCTGTTTCTATTTGTCATAACCATATGACATCGTAATAAAATTTTTGTTTTTCATTCAGTATTATTCATTGAGAATATTGAAATGCAAATGATTTATTTTAATATATCAGTAAAATGATCGAGCGATACTTATTTTGATGTGGTATTTATTCTCGTAAACCATACGAAGTAATGAATAAGTAATATAATCCTTGGTTTTTATCTACGAGTATAACAAATTATTAAAATATTTCTAAAAAACACAACTTAATGAATCTAGTAGTTTTTTTTTATGAAATAATATTCTGCGCTAATCTTCGTATTTTTGCGTACAAGGACAGAATCATTTTGGCACATGGCACTTGATCCTAAAAAGTAGTATGTTTACCAAGAAGTTTATACGTCTGACATCCCTGTTTACAATACGAGGAGGATTTGATTAGCCTGTTTGAAGACAACAACCCAAACGAATCGCAAAAAAACTTAAGCCGGTCATCCCATTTGTCAAGTTTAAAAAACCGAAACAAATCTGTTTGCACAAATTGCAAAAAATGCGTGCGTGTTATATGGACCCGGCAACTATTGAACGGATTGAAAACTATTGAACTATTGAAACTATTGAAACTATTGAACGGATTTCGCTCAAATTTTTATGACAGGTCAGCAAAAATAAGTTTATTTCGGTTGAACCCAAACAAACAAATTCAAACAAACTGATTTTTCCGAATTGTTACTTATCTAAAGAATTGCCATTTTTTAAATCTAAAAAAGTCGGAAAAAATTATGAAACTTGAAACTTAACTTTCAAAATCGTGGTAAAAATGCAATCTATCTTCTTCTATACATATAAAAGAACATGTCCTGACTGATTCATCAACGGCGAGCCAAAACCGCCGCAGTTAATTACGTGAAATTTGGACAGTAGGTTGTTTTTTCATGCAAGCAAGTTTTTTCATTGGGTTGGGAAAGGATTTCATGAAATTCGTACCCTAAAGGGGTAAAATAGAGGATGAAAGTTTGTATGAAAATCCGTCATTTTTCAAGTCAATGCACGAAAATCGGTATTTAGTCTTCAGCTATCATGTAGGCTATCGCCTCATGTCTACGAATTAAATTACCGTTTGATTTTTTTATTTCAAATGAGCTTCAGAATCCTTCAGAATCATGGCAGCCGCCAAACAACTTTTTTTACACATGAGTGTCTTTCGAACGGTGTAAAGTTGGTTTTGTGTTCGTTTGGGTTGGCGAATGGACAAGAAGAATCTCCCTCATGTTCACCTAATCGAAAAGATCGGTGAAACATTCGTTGCGACTTTGACTGAACATTCTACACGTAAAATCGTACGGAATAAGAAAAAAAAATGCAGGCATTCGAGTCGAGCGAAATAAGTAATTTTTGTAATACGAGCTCGTCGGTAATCACCTTCCTTCCTTGGCAGGGCTAGTGCTGCATCGCGAGCATGTAAACAATAGCGATCTCAGTAAAATTCGCAAGAAAAGTCGTCGTTATAAATCGTGCTCGTTGAGGGAAGAATTTTCCTTTTATCTTACCTGACGACATTTTGCGATTGGGAGGTTGGCGTGTTGCAACTGCTACTCGCCGAGGTACTGTGATGGGCCGACGACGTGATAGGAGCCTGGCTTACGGCTAGACTGCTCGTGTGACTACTCGGAGGCCCCGAATTACTACTGCTCGTCGACGTCTTGTGACTCTTGCTTGACTTAGCTGTTGGATTGAGAGTCGAATTATTGTGATGCCGAAGAGACCAATATTCCTTGCTCCACGAGACGATGACTAGCTCTTTGGAAATACGATTCAATGTTGGAACATTTATTCTTGGGGTTATTGCATGAAATTCGTTTTCAATAAGATACGATTTAACCCTTCGACTGCACACTGGCGTCATTTTGATGCGAGTGACCCCAAATGACTGTACAAAATTGAAATTTTGATTTTGAAAAATGAAATTGAAATTTTCAGGAAACCGTTTTTTATACTATAAATTTCTTGAAAATTCAAATGTCGCGATATATTTCTGTGCAAGGCCAAGTTATTACTAGGCTTATTTTTGACATACCGATAGTTAAAAATATTTGACATCGCATTATTAAACGAAGTTTTTGAAAAAACTATGTAGATTATTATTTTTGTATTTTCGATTTTCATTATGACCCAAAGTATTTGTTGCGATTGAGGTTGTAGATCTCTAATTAGAATACTATAATATCTGAAGATGATCTTCGTAGCTGGAATCTTCGCAAGTGAATGAGCAATTAAAAGATATATTATATTTTCGTTGCATTCGATGCAAACTTCAACAATATTGCAAATTATCCAATCGTATTTGTATTCTTTGACACTTGGTAGATTTTTTTTAAATGTTCACAAACATCTACCAATTATTCGTAAGAATAACCCGTTCGTAATTTTCGTCTATGGAAGTTTCGGAATCTCGTGTGAAGTAAACTTTTTTTAGATACGTTTTTAGAATTTTCCGAAACAGTGAAAAATAATATTCACACAATTTTCATAATCCTATGCCCGTTTATAAAAGTCAACATAAATTGGTTATTGGTTTAGATTTTCGGAAAAAAACGCACAGCCAATGTTTGCAGATTTTACCATCACTGGCCAACTTTCGTTCAAAAATGGAATATCGACTTGAAAAAAATCATCGAACATCGTTTCGAGTCATTTTTTAATAACTTTTTGTTTCGCCGAATTTCAAGACGTTCTATCAAGCATCTAAGAAAGATTAACAAACGTGAGGAATATTTAAAAATGCGCGAATATTTATAGTCGCGGTATTCGATCGTATTTCCAAATAATTCATCCACCTCTGGGAAACTTAACGCTATTATTTTATAAACGATCGATCCGAACATTTTCGATGACAGGGATACATTTTTCACAAGAGGATAAAATACTAGTGAACAATTAATAGATGATTGAACTTGGTACACTTACACTTACTGGACTTGTGGGATGACAGGGACGGTGGATTAAGTAACGAGGCGGGATAAGGTGGCAGGAGGCTCTCGGCACCCGGTGGGAAGCCTGGTAGCCCAGCGGCGCCTTGTATCCTTGCGAGATAGTCCTGCGCGGCTAGGTGCGAGGCCATCGTCCACCAAGCTGCACTCGCTGGGTTTATCCCTAGAATAGTAAAAAAAAAAACAGATTATTCGACAACTTCTTTATTGTACCCAAAAATGTCACTTCTTTAAATCGCCACATTATACTGGGATGTTTAATAATTTCTCGCTGTTTTTACGTGAAAATTAATGCTTTATTTAAAAAAAAAAAACAAACCCAAACAAACGTAAACAAAATTATGAAGATTTTATTCGGACGAATACGAAAACGTTTCCAAACTGTTGGGTGAGCAGCTCACAATGATTCTGCAAGTTCAGCTCGCGTCTGACTCGAGTCTTCGGGAAGTAATGCCTCCAATCCAACACAACAAAATCATAATTTTCCAGCATCTAAACCAGTGTTTCCCAATAGGGGGTACGTGAGGTGATTTGCAGGGGTACGCACGCCAATCTCTTGACTAACGTAATTCAATCAGTAAAAAACAATTCCGCAAAGTTGTGCGAAGTACTCTAACGACCCTTTCGCAAACCATTCCGCCGATCATCTACCTATCTCAGACCTAGAGGAATTAATAGATATCTCATGCGACAGCAGACTCAAGAGTTGTTTTGCACAGCAATCACCGGTTAATTTTTGGGCTTACCAAAGGACGTTTATTACGTTAGAAAAGCAGCATTGACATTTTTACTACTACTTTGCACTACGGACGTTTGCGAGAGCGAATTTTCGGCCGTGGAAAACATAAAAACTGAACATCGTCACCGACTCTAAACTCTAAGATGACTTAAGGTTGTTATGGGGTTTAGCCGTCGGGGGTGAAGTACGAGGGGAGCGCTCTATGCTTATGCACGGAGCCGATTGACCGTTACCAACTATTAGCTTTCAAATAATCGTCATATCAAACGTGCGTTTTCGCACGATTTTTCTACATCTATTTGTAAAAATATGCATTTTTGAACATTCGGTGATTACATTGAGTGTTTCCATTACTTTGTATAATTATTATCTATAATGTTATGCATGAAAAAAAAATCCGCGTTTTTTGTCTTTGCCTAGAAAGGTCTGGAAATGTATAATTTCTGAACATGGTTATCAAATTAATATTAAGGAATTATTACTAATTAAGAGAATAAGTATTTTTTATTCATTTTGGCTATATAGTATAGGGGTACGCGAGTTTGGGTTTTTTCTTGAAGTGGTACTCAGGAAAGACTAATTGGGAAACACTGTTCTACGCTCTTTCGCCGATCTTTTCCATGAATGGAAAAAAAACATGAAAAATTGTATTCTCAAGTTTCTCGTTCCACATGTCATACGTGTAACTGTCTACCTTCCACATTGAAGCAAACTATGAACTTTGGTAGCTGAGGCGGTCGGCCGGACATGATCAAACTTTTTCCTAGCAACTTAATGAAAAGCCAACAAAAAAAAGAAGAAAACTAACTAGCAATCAGGTGGGGAAGTATAAAATGATTACGACGCGAAAGAATGACCTACCTAGACTGGCAGCTTGACTCGCGGCGACGCTGAGAGTGCCGAGGCTCCCATGAGTGTATGGGGGTGGTGGTGGTGGTGCTGAGGACGGCGTGTGGCCACCGAAACCCGGGGCGGTACCACCCCGGCCCAGTATCGCGTAAGCCGACGGTAGGTGATGAGCACCGAGGCCATATCCTCCTGGCATGCCACCGAATATCGAGGACGCTGCGCTGTCACCCCTCGGCCAGTAAGCTGCAATCAAAATCAGACGATAAGAACTTTCGAAAATGAACATTTACATTGTCAACAATGCACCGAAAATCCCTTTTCATTTTTCTCCGTTTTTTTTTGTTATCCAAATTCACTATTGATACATTTAGGTTGCAGGTCTCTGATAAGGATGTTAGAAAAGTTCACCCTAGCTTTGCTTTGCCAGAAGAAAAATTGGCAGTTGGAAAAGAATTGTTTTCGTAGGGTTCCGACGATGCAAACTTCAACATCATTTACATTGGATAATCGTTACTCAACCCATTATCCAAAAAAGTTAATGATTCGAGTTATCAATACCAATGCGAGTCGAAACTGATCGAGGAAATCTATAGAACGCGATCAGAGAGTGATGAAAATGAATTCATCAGTTACGAATCGCATTGTTAATGATAACTCGAGTCGTTGAATTTCTCTGATGATCGATTGATTAACGATTATCCAATACAACAATATTATCGCTGTCAGTTGCTACTATGACTGAAGCATAAATTATTTTATTATCGCATCGCACGGTACAGTGAACATACGAATGACGCGCGTCAGTCATGTTCTCAACAATCATCGGCGGCAATCATGTCTAACACACTCTTCTCCCAATATCGCGAACGAGAAAACCGAATATGAGACAAGCACGCGCGGCCATTTCTTTCCAAATCGTTTAACACTCTCCGATTGACGATATTCCTATATCGTTATGGAAGACCATTAAATCGTTTTGCTTCCGACAATCGAGAATGGAGAGTAGACATACTCGGATCCGTTCATGCCAAAAATACTTCAATGCTCACTGCTTCACCTATAAATGAGAATACAGTAAAGACACGACACATCTTTCGAAAAATTATTTAATACGATTATTTCTTTTCTTCTGATATCGTCTGTCGGGTGGTTTGGACATTCCGATCAGTCGATAATTTCATTGGTATTGTCGATATCGTTTGGTATTTATAGCTTCACCCTATCTTTTGAGTCAATTACACTGCACGGTTGGGTATTGTTGATTATACGTGTGGAACAAAAGGGTCGGTAGAACCGTTAGCACTGAGCTCGTGCGTTCATTCGACGGCCGTTGACATCCATATGATTGCGTACATATACATGTATATTGAAGGGTTTTAATTGGTATTAAGGTTGGCTACGTAAAAGGAAAGGATCCTAGGATCATGAACCCCACAAACACACACACAGACACACCCATCGACCTAACTGTCGATAGGTCAGATCATGTCCTACTATATTCCGGAATTTCAGTTAAGGAAAAGCCCCACGTTTTTCGAGATTTTGGGCGTTACGTTATTTTTCGAAAAAAAAAATCATCTGTTTTTGGTTTTTCGCATTTTTGGCACGATATGCGTAGTACATTTTTTTTACACCGCAGGCTATCAAAGTCAGATGTTCGAATTGGTTTGTATGAAACTTCTGCACAAGATATTTTTTCATACAGTTTCCTTAACATTTGAGGTTAAAAAGAAGACTTTTCTAGATAAAACAAACGATCGAGAGTATTTTTTTTAACCGGTTAAAAAAAAGTTATCATTTGTAGAATTGGCATGCGAAAAATCAAAAGCGGATGATTTCGATCTCGAAAACTGTGGAACTTTTACTAAACTGACATTCCAGCATATAGGAGGACATGATCTGACCTATCGACAGTTGCAGGATTATCCATTCATAACAGGATACCCTGTGTATATAAATATATGGGGGGAAAGGATATCTTTAACGCGTAATATCTATATAATGTTGACTCTCGGTGCCTCTGACCGTTTCGAGGACAGCCTTTTAGTTAGAAAAAGAACGAACCGTTGATTTTGGGCATTGCTTAGTCCTTGGAGTGATAGCTAAATGACTATATTTAGATTTATACACGGACGATTTTGAAGATAGCGGTGTTTACATAATGTTGAGTATGGGAAGAATGGCGACGATGAGGACGATCTCAAGTCCGGTTTCTTTAAAAACATTTCTCTTTAAAATAACTTTAATTTACGACAAGGCAGCGAAATAGTACGGCCTTGGTCAAGGCCGCCTTGTATTCAGATGAACTGCCCCCCCCCCCCCTCTCCTACGTCTTGCCGAACCCACTTGTTTGGTGGTTGTACTTACGTTCCGGACGTCGAACCTCGTGCTTGGATCGATATTTGAGAAATCGTATAAACTATACATTTGTACATCACTTTCTCATTATTTCATTTTGTTGACAACATTTTTCTTGCGGGCAAGAGGGTTTTCCAATGGTGACGAAATATGATGTTGATGACACCCTGAATTAGTTTTTCATGTGTAAGATTTTTTTCCCAACCATTACGAATAAAACGCTATCTACAAAAAAAAACGCCCGACATGTTGCCATTTGAGGAAAGTACAGGTTTGTCTACTTTTTCGGCAACCTAGATTTTTCGAAAATCCCACAAGTAATTATAGCCAAATTCTATAGTAACCAATATTAGCGTTATTGGACAAATGTCATAATCTCATAAAATCTTGAGCGTTTTTTAAACATCTATTTGACAAATCTCAGAACCTCTGTTTGACAGATGTCAGAATCTTAGAAATTTTAACCGTTTCAGCGTTTGATTGTTTGGAAAAAAGTTCATCCTGACATCGCAAACTCCGATGATCTGAGAAATTTTTTTATCTCAAGAAATCCTTAAGGCGTTCATCCCATGTGACAGGTCCAAAAAATCGAAAGAATTACAAAAAATTATAATTACAAAAAATGTGTGCGTGTTATATTGAATCTGGCATAGCAGACTAATGGTGTATCAACATTTTCTTTGTGTAAATCGTACTTGAACTTATAAACGCGTTTTTTCTCAAAACTGTACTTTTCAAATTGGCTTCCATGATATCTTAAAAGATATGAACGGATTTCGCTCAAATGTTTATGGTATAGTCAGCACATCTATAGTTCTCACCCGAACAAGAATATTTCTGATATCTGCCATGGTTTTCCGAAGCCCAAAACGTCGAAAAAAATGACGAACCTTGGAACTTAACTTTTAAAACCGTGCCAAAAATTCAGTTTTCGCTATTTTCTCTTTACTCTAGTTCCGGCAATAGCCTCGAGTCTGAAAATTAAAACGCCGTTTGAATTTTTTAAAATTTAAGATGAGCAAAACGTCCGGAATTATGGTAGCCGTCAACCAACTTTTTTTTACACATGGGTGTGTTCCGAGCGGTGTAAAGTCGTTTCAACTCCTTATTTTTGTTCGATGAAATTCGGTGGGACTGTAAAAATGTTAAGGGGTCTTCTCACTTCAGACGCTCAAAAGAGGCTATTCGCATGAATTTTTTTGATAGGTTTATATTATAGATATTGATATCAAAGTTGTTACACTTAATTACTACACTTTCGAAATACATTTTTTTTAATTGTTTATTTTAGGCCTTAGGCTTTTTGGGGATTTTTTCTCAGAAAAACTACAAAATAAATCGAGATTAGAAAAAAGGGTGTTTATCATACATATCAACGACTGTATACGATAATTTTTTTGAAGCGATTAATTTCAAATGGGCGGACGTGCAGTGTTTATCTCATAACTGCATTTTTTAAGTTGGCCGGAAACATAACTCAGACAATTTTCAACCGATTCACTTGAAATGTTGAACATATCTTGAAAAATACATTGTCTATGGAAGTACGTAGGATTTTTTTTATATTGCATAGTTCATTTGTTATTAACAATTATCTGACGATTTTTTAGGGAAATTTTTAACTTTCCAAAAATACGGTAACATTATCACGTGTACAGGTTTGACCAACAGAGAATCCGTAGACTCAATTGCGGACGAGGGTAAAAAGTCGATGACGCCGAGTATGGGATATATATGGGTGGAAAAAATGGTTCACTCATGTACATCGACCCTTCTCGGTCGTTTATATGAAAATATGCAAACGTGTCCGTGAGTAGGTACACAGAGGGGTCTCGCACCCGCAACGGGCTTGCCATCTAGCGTTATTTAATCGCTCGAACATAGAGGGATTCTCCCATTAGAGCGTCGAATGCGAGCGTAAATTGTGTAGAAGTGGGTTACGGGGTTCATAGCCCCGTTTGAAGTTTCTCCGTTCAACATTTCGTACGCAATTCTAGTTTAATCGATGCAATACATTTTCATCGAGATTGTGAAATAAAGGCGTGATTGGGGTGCCTAAAAATTGAGATTGCACTTTGGTCGACGATTCTTTTTTCGAAGCAACATTTATCAAAGTTTATTTTAGTATGTAGGCGAAAACGTATCTTTTAAGTTACGAACACGATTTTAATATACTGTACATGGCTCGAATCAGTGTGTCAAAATCAAAATAGTAAAATTTCATCGACATATTTTAATTTTCCTTATCAAAACAGCCATTTTGTGAATTGTGATTATTCTTTGAGAATTTTTTGCGTAGGCGAAGCAGTTTGACTGACTTTCATGATTTTTTTTTCAATAAAAGATTCCTTCACCACTTTTGAGACTTAGGGCCAATACAACGAAACTCCAGTTTCGCTTTCCTACGAATCAAGACGACAAATCGTTGTGTGGCTTTGTTTAGTCGTACGATATGAATACCACTAAACGTAGTATTTATATGATTTTGACCATGAATTCTGAGATTATAATGCTTTGTTTATTTATATTCTGTGTGTTATTTATAACAATAAGAATTGTTCCATATAATTATTACACCAAATTAGTAAACGATATATTTTACATGAACCTAGAGCCTTGCAAATCCTAAGAGGGATGAACCGTATACTTTAAATCCCTCTTCGAACTCCTATCGATTAAAAGTACCACTTTACTCTGTCTAGTCGCGCCAATAAGCGAAGGAAACATGGTAGTGGTATTTAAAATACATTTTTGGCTTCTGAGACACTGTTGAAACTATATATTTTTCCAAGTTACGTTGCCTGATGTTCAGTGAAATTTTCAAATTTGAAAAAATCGTCATTTTCGATAACTAACGAATTTTTTCAATTTTAAATCAAAATAAATGAAATATTAACTTTTATCACTCTTCATCATATTGTTTATTTTGACTCGATAACCCTCAATTTACCGTAAAATCTTGGCGCCTCGAATACTCTTGCCTCTTTCACCAATATCAAAATAGAAATGTCATGGGATGATACATCGCTTCAAGTTTTGCGGTAACAGTGAACGAGACGATTGATCAGTTGGAAATTTCATTCAACGAGCGCCAACGAAATAGTCGTGAAATTTATTGACCGTTTCGGAGGATGTGCGAATACATTTTTTTCTTTCTATCCCTCTCGCACTCGCCATGCGCTATAGCGCGCGTCACTGTGTCTCAAATCGCATCAAGGCGATATATTCAAATTCACGTCTGGTCTCGTCATACGCACTTTTGACCGAGTGCAACTCCGTTTGGCTTGTGCAAACACAGACACGTAAAACGAGAGGCTATTTTCTTCGAAGACACGCGAGAGGAAAATAGCTCGGCGAAGATGCAGGACCAACGGCGAGACCGGGACATGCGCGGTAGCGGGTAAGCGAAAAAAAAGTCAACAAAAAAAGGAATATCGCCGAACGGAGAATAATGTTTTTCAAAAAGCGGGAAAAAAAAGGAATTTTGCATGCGGATATATGTTGGTTGGAATTTTTATTGCAGAGTTTTATAGTCTAGGGTCTGAAATTCAAATTGCAACAAAGAATTTGTAAACAAATTTGAAAAATTGACAGGGTCAATTCGTTCCGTTCACTTCAAATTCGGACGGGGCATCGTTCACAACATTTCCAACATTTTACAACATGCTTTGCTTGTTGTTTCATACAATTCAGGATGTGCATTTTTCGGCCACCGAAAACTCCTATTTTTCATACTTTCAGGAAAGTAATATTACTCCTTAAAGTTCGCCAAATACTAACTAATACTGACTGAAAATCTCTTAAACTTGTAATGATTTTTTTATACAATAAAATGTTTTATTTTGTGTATATATTTGATTGAATTTAATGCGCTTTTTCTTAATGAAACTATATCACTCCGAAATGATCGGATGACAAGAATTGTTAATGCAGTCGTCAAATGTCGTACATTTATTACAGAATAAATGAACACAATTATCGCGCAATAAATATGCATTTTTTGCTTTGACTATCGTTACATTAATTACGACGAGTAAAACTCGCAATGAATCCAAAACTGACTCAATTTTTTTTGGCATCATTTTGCAGTGACCAAACAAATTATATAAAAAATAAAAGTAAAACGTTAAAAAATATTTCTTATGCTATTATCGAATTTGATGGAAAAAAATCCGAGGGAATCAGCTATTTTAAGCCGGTCGCACTGGAATGGTCCCTTAAATCTGATCTTTTTGACGTTAATCATGAACGCCAACCGATTGTGAGGAGACCGAAAAATGATCTGCGCATCTAACCAACACATAAAATTCAATGCTTCCTTTG
Organism: Ophion ellenae; assembly: GCA_963210295.1. Taxonomy (NCBI): domain Eukaryota; kingdom Metazoa; phylum Arthropoda; class Insecta; order Hymenoptera; family Ichneumonidae; genus Ophion; species Ophion ellenae. The sequence continues at coordinate 363,361 of OY723397.1, read as the reverse complement.
CGTTGCGTCTCAGAATTAGCGAAAAATAAATCAATGGGAGGAGCAGTTGCAATTAGAGGTTGGAAATCTGCTGGGCAACAAAATGGCTATCCCGGAGATCGGAATGTCGATGGGACACTACTCCTCGTTGTTTTGTACCTCCGTCCTCGATTCTGGCACTCCTCCAGATCGGTTTAATTTCGTTTGCACGAGGAAGTGTCGTACGTCTCTCGCGAAGTACCGATGTCACTACTTAGCGATTCAGATCTCGAGGAATCACGGGAAACATAAAGGAAACCGGGAAAAAGGGTCCGATAAGTCCAAGACTGGACAAATCGAGCACTTCAACTACAATGAGAGAAAAGTCCATGGTATTTGCAACAAACGCCCGTGATAAAAGAGGGGATGGTAACATTCGTTATAGTTAATTGACACCGCAATCATAATATGGTTAACACGACTGTAAGCGAAAAGTATATCTAAACACGGAATTTCGGTGACGTGTTTGACTGTCTATTATCCCCGAAATGATTATTCACTATTGTAAAAGGCTTGACAATCTAGGTATGGTTAGTTCAGTGCTATGACAAAATCGGCCTACAAATACTAATATTGTATACTGCACGATTTTTTGTTTTTTGTTCAGTCAAACTTCTACTATTCTTTTCAAGTTTGTACAATTCATATGGTTAACATTAACGTTTTTCGAGTATAATTTGTTAGAAGATCTTATGAAAAGTGACTATTCGAGAAAAAAAATATAGTTGAGTTTACTTATAGCGAAGACGTAAATCATTTGCGATACGAGCAACCGCAGCTCAATAGTTTCAAGAACTACGCATGTCTCACAAACTGTTAGATGGTATGTTTGTCGCATTGCAAAAATAGGATATCAGTTCAACACTTCTTCTCGTAGGACACGCATTGCTATGCATTTAGCAGGTCGTATCATGAAATATGGTATAAATCACTATTATATGGTACAAAACTATTGCGAAGCGCCAAAAATCCATTTAAACAGTGACTTATATTATAAAACAAAAGATCTGTGCAAAATTTCACGAAAAACGCAGGTAACAGCTATTCGGAAGTACAGCCAAATCTTGTAATCCGAAAAAAAAATTCACGAAAAGTTGTTTATAACAGAAAGCGTTTTCATTACACTGGGATATCTCGAGATATCCCAGTGTAATTGACGTAGGCAAATCAGCTTAGAAGATTCGTGAGACGTTGAAGTGAATCGGATCAAATTTGTTCAAGTAATACTGCAAGCTGATTTCAAAAAGACCTTTTTGGCACGAATGCCTATTAAACTTTATGAGAGGGTTGAAGTTTACATCGGTGGAATGCAAGAAAAATGAATATATTTTAATTTCTCTCATTTTCTTTGGCAGATTTTGCCTACAAGCAGCTTTCGACTATTTTTGAAGATATTCATTCAGCGACCTACGATGTAAATCTATTGAAAGAAGATCTGCTATAATAATAGAAAATATGCAAAATGAGACATAAAAAAAAACTTTCGTTGCGTTCCAACGATGCAAACTTAAATACCATGTTTTACGTCAAACTATTAAGAGTTCAACAGTGAAAGGTTCGTAGCTAAAGTAGCAACGTTTCGGCGCCTTTTTAAGACCGAAAGCCCGAAAGGATGATTTGAAGTTGCAAACAATTTTTTTCTATGGTCCTGTTGAACTAGCATTGCGACTCAACTTTAACGAAAAGCATATACAAATATCAGAAACAACTCTATCACGTATTCATCATTATGTGAACATTTTCCCAAACGCACTGTAGTCCCTCCAATGTGATACGATATTTTTACAATATATCTGATATTTACAATAATGTTGATACGAACAATGCGATGCGTTAAACGAAACTGGTCATCCTGTCACTTTTGCTTTAATAATACACACGGCGATACTCATTCAACCGCTCTCGTGCCTGCGACTCACTTCATATCGGCCAACCACCCATATATCTGCTTTCCATAGACGTTGGGATTCCGTCCTTCAGTCCCTTGTGCTCAAAACGAACGATGTGTTGTATGTCCTAATTCCGACGCAACCCTGACGTAAGATTTTGTACCTTCGAACGGTATTGTCTTTCGCATGGAACGGTCTTTATCGTACTCCAGCGATTCGAAGAGAGGCACTTGATGCACGTGTCGTGAAACAGGCAGGTTCAAGTGCGTTTCACGGACGGCCTTAAAGATTGCGTGAATATATATAATGACCAATACTATTAGAACGTTGAATAAGTTTACGCTGTTTTCCAACAAATGGCGTTACAACGAAGAAACCACAAACGCATACGAATGTTTTTTTCTTCTTCAAAATATCATTTCCACGTTTCGCAACATTCTCAACACATTTCCATCAAAATCTCGGATAAGCGTTTTTAATCAACAAAGCTTCCACTCCGAGGAAGCTGAAGATGCGTATGTTTAGGAGTAGATCTCGGATGAGTGCCAAATGATGATGGACAAGGTAGGAAATCTGCCGCAGCTGCTCGCGGGTTGGAGGATGTGCAGGATGAAGCAGTGGAGAGAGGGTTTTGTTGGATTGAGGTGGCAATCAATAAATATACGGAACCAGAAAGAGCCAGAGTCGTCTCTCCTTTTCTCTCTCTCTCTCTCTCTCTCTGTCTCTTTCTCTCGTGTCGGCTCTATTCGCTGACCGCCCGCCCATCCGTAATATCGACAACTCTCTCTCTCTCTCTCTCTCTGTTCTCTGCCGCCGGTTTCCCTCCCCGGCTCCCTTCACGAGCAAAACGTAAACGTGGTTCTATACATATAGACAACGGTGACCCGAGAGCCTGAAACCTCAGTGAAGAAGGAGAGAGAGAGAGAGAGAGAGAGAGAGAGAGAGAGAGAGAGAGAGAGACCTCGAGACAGAGATGAAGGGGGTTGTTTCTGGTTGGCGAGATAGAAGCAGGGGATGCGGTACAGACTGAATGAGATGTACAGCGCCCAGGAAGGTACAGAGAGACGACGATATGACTGGGCGCGGGAGCCGAGGAGGCAGAAGAGCATTGCGCTAGAGTAAGCGAGATAGATCGAGCCTGGAGGCAAAATTACTCCAGCAAGCCGAGAAAGATGGAAGATGCTGCGAGGGAAGTTGCGGAAGCCACACCGGGTCTCCACCGATGCTACGGCTATGGCAACTGGGTGCTGTCTGCGAACGCTTCCTGTATATACGTTCACGTTTCTCTCTTGCATCCCTCACCAGTGCATTCGTCTGTCCTATATGTGTGATGTGTTCACTACTCTTTGGATTGGGTAGCGACGGCAATGCCGATTCCAATGCATCCATCCTCGAATGGATGCTCTCGTCGTCGCCAACGCCGTTATACCTCCAGTTCTTTCGCGCGTTGCGTTTCGGTCCACATAGATGCATACGAGGCCAGCTCTCGCCGGGGAGCAAAACTGTGGCGAGTTTGCAGTGGATTTTGTAGGTGATGCGGTGATGATGGACGATGGTAGGTTGTGAACAAAATAAAATGAGGCTATACGGGCTTTCAGTCGGTTTAGAAAAATGTGACAATCTGAGCTTTCATCCAAGCGACGCTCCTGTTAGATCGCACCATAGGCTGTATACCTGTTAAAGCGGTCATTCCACGTGACAGGTCCGAAAAATCCAACATTTTGCTTTGCACACATTGCAAAAAATGTGGGCGTGCTGTATGGAGCCGGCATAGCAGACTAATGGCGAGTCAACTTTTTTTTTGCGGAAATCGTACTTGTACTTTTGAGGTACTCGTACTTGTACTTGTACTTTGTACGTACTTGTACTTTGAGAGGACAAGTTTATGTTATAGATATTGATATAAAAGTTGTTACACTCAATAAATACACTTGCGATATACTTTTTTTTTTAATTATTTATTCACGTCACTATTTATAGACGAAAAAGGTAGTTCAAAAAATGTCTTAAAAAAATTGTAGGTCTGCGCTGTTGATGAAATCCCGGAGATAGATCATCCGAAACAAAAAAATCAAACGGTATATATGCAAAAATAATAAAATGGCTAACATTTTTTGAAAAAACAAAAAAACGTTTTTTTTCACCGTTTTTTTTCCAAAAAAAGTAAATGTCGAAATTTAAGAATACATAATTTTTTTTCATGTATTCCGAAAGTGTATTTATTAAGTGTGACAACTTTTATATCAATATCTATAATATAAAAGTATCGGCAAATTCATGAAAATAGCCTTTTTAGCGTCTAAAGTGAGAAGACGCCTTAAAGAATTAGGGGACTCAAGGGAATTGAGAAGACTTTTAAGCTTATGTCGAGATATCGGCGCAACATCTTTTAATTCTACGATATTGGAATTTCTGATAGAAAAAAAAAATCTCCAAAAAGAGACACGACTCTTTTTAATGGAAAGGAAAACTTAATAAACGTTCGGCGTTGAACAAAAAGTACCCTTCATAATATAGTAATTTGTCCTATGATTAGAGTAGTGCGGTGACAATGACGGGTCTCCATGACAACCTGACGGCAACTTTCACTATATGTACTAGACTCGAATATATATAATTAATCATTTATATTTTAATCGATGCGATACAACTGCACCGATTGATGTCAGGACATTGCACTCTTAAATGCTACAATTTTACGAACTTGTTTTCCATCCCATTTGCATAGGAGTTCGGACTCGTCTACTCTAATCTCCGTGCAACTCGCCGAAAAGGGACGGTTGAAGCGGAGTATGCGAAGAATTCTGCGGAATTCTCTTATTAATTAAAATAAATTATTGATATTTCAGGTAGAGCTGAGTCTAAAAGGTCATGGGATGTACAAGGAACATGTGATGAATCTGAGCTTCCTTTTTATCGACACTAAAGTACAAGGACCCAAGCTCCATATTCTGCTATGTTCGTAAAATTGTGAGAAATGAGTGGCGCTGCTATTTATACGAGCTGATATATTGTACTTTATATTTGTCGAGACTGTTTGATAAATGTGCAGAGATAAATCTGACGGTTAATGTTCCGAAACTCAATTTGTTTTGATGGGGTAATAGATGCTAGCGAAACGTCTTCAAAACTTTAGTGCCTAGCGCTATTCACTTTAGACTGCTCTCAAAAATCGTTCGTCGATAATGCACGTAATTAATCGTGCTAGATTCACTAATCTGGCTATTATAGTCCTGTAAATGTCGAAATAACTCGCTTAATCGCGCTTGTGACAGCTGAAAATTGAATATGGCGAGAGCACCGGCTAATTTGAGTCATCAGCGTCTGGATCCTGGTCTTGAAGCTCTTCATTAAATGAACCGCTCTTAATTGAGTCATAGTGAAAAAAAAAATGTAAAAGAAAAAACATTCTGTTGTGATTTGGAAGCCGGAAAAATTTCTATTTACTTTTATTATTTTGCAATGTATTGCGCTTCGAAGTTGACATACTCAAAAAAACACTGGTAACACACAAGACTGAAGTTTGCATCGTTGAAATGCATTAAAAAAACGCTTGGGTGATTCTCGTAGCCTAAAACTGCTCACAAATTTCGAAGATAACGCGTTAAAGATTTTCAAAAAGATGTTCCGCTGCATTTCTACAATGCACATTTCAACATCATTACAAAGCTCGGTCACTTTGAAGGTGACTTGAACAGAATACGTTCGTGCATTTTGATACATGAATAGATCCCTTGAATAGGTTTACCAATTACTTTTTTTAGGACAACAAATTCCCAAAGCTACACCTAGTTTTAGGGCCGCTAGAATAGTGAACAGGTCGTATCGGTAATTGGGCTAGTCGTCAGATACGACGGAATGGAGGAAATTCTTGAGCAGATTACTTTCGAAAGTGATGCCTGTCAATCGAAGAAAAAAAAACAACACAGTTTGTATGAAACAACTGTATAAAGTTGCAATTCGAAAAGTTTCTCATATGAACTTACCACCGAAAAGGGCGCTAGGGTCGAGTAGTGGATTTGCCTGGTCGGCCTGGAGTTTTTCTGAGGCGGAGGTGGCACCTCCTCCCGTCGTTGTTGCCGTAGTCTCGCCACCACCGCCACCCCCACCTCCGCTTGACGCGGAGTTCTCCTTCTCCATGCCAGTCTCCTGTAACGTACGTGCAATCATGTAATACACATAGGTAGAAATATGTCAATAAGTCTGGTAGTATAGCTTTGGGCGATCGACACGCGGAACACAATTTCTACGCGGTCTCCCCTTTATGGCAATATGGCTTTTTATTTTCATATTCGTGGGAGACAGACGGTCGTTGTCAGGCGGCCTTTCCTCGGTACAAGTCAGGCACCGGGTCTCCATTTTTGGAACGGATTTGATGAATAAGTGCTCGGAATGTGCGCTTTGCACTGCCGACGGGCCACTTGCTCGAAAGTATTGGGACGTTGAATAAGTTTTCGCTGTTTTCCAACAGATGGCCTTATCAGAACGGCGCGCGTGTAGTTCAAGGCATGGTAACGCATCTATAAAGAAGTACTATAAGCAAGCTGGAAATTCAGTGTATGCCATTTCGCCGAAGTGTAAACAACTTTTTCCTTTTCATAATGTCAAACATGTCAAATTTCGCGGCAAAACAAGTATTTGCGGGGAATTTTACAAGACTAGTTTATTTTTAAAAAATCTGCAGCTGAAGCACGCAGAATTCTTGTTTGGTTGAGATGCTTCAAAAGTAATGACTTTCATGTGTTGAATAGGATATTTTACTCTATGTAAGAAAAATACTGAGAATGTATAAATAAGGTAGTTTTCGCAATAAGCATTCGAATAATGTTGGTTTTTATTTATAAAATAACAAAAGAAATTGTACAATTAATTTTTTTGATACTTTTTCTATCTGTTCAACGAACACGCGAAACGGTAGCCGCCATAATGGTTTCCGACGTAACGTCATTGACATAGAAAACAAAGAAAACGGTAGACGTATTGCTCTAACCTGTGAAAGAAAGCGTCAACAACTATAGATTCTCATTTGTCATAGTTAATTGCAATATTTTTCAAATAGTTATCTGTACTTCAAAAAGGGACAAGTGCGTTTTTTCGGATTCTGAGTTCGGATCTCTTCTCGCAAGTTTTTAACAAGTCTCCCTCAATCCACAACTTCCTCGGTGTTTTTACACTAGTATTCTTACATTTAGGTACAACACACCAATGATAGGGATTTTAACTCACTTTTAACCAAAATAATTTGCGTATTCACAATTGGCGCAGCGTCGATGTTTACTATGCAAGTGACTTCACGAACGAAAGCAGCATGGCAGCTAGCATTTTCGCGCGGAAATTTGAAATATACAATTTGAATGCATTTTTATAGCACTTATCGATTTCATAAAATAGAAATAAAAATTCTAGTAGTTTATTACCACCAAAGGATCAAATTGAGACACCTTTCAAACGAGGGTGTGATACCCTATTGGAGGCATTAAGGGAGACTAGGCTAGTTGTGACGTTTTTATCAAATTTACCTACTACAAGTCGTCTTTGGCGTACATATTTTTATAAAGGAATTAACACGTTTTCAATACATGTGCATGATTTAACTGTGAGTTTCACGCAACTATTGAAACTTGATGTTTAAAATAAAAATGACGGTGTAACTTTTTGCCTCGCATCAGGCGTTAGTTGTTATACTGTAAGGGGTAAGCTGTGACAGGAAATAGACAGGCTTACTAATTAGTCTTTTATTCTGAGAATCATCATCAGAATCATTGTTTTTTCAATCACAAATATGTAGGCGTTAAATTGTCTTTAGATACCTAGCTTACTAACAAAAATATAGAACATTTTAATTTGACAACAAGATGTAAGTATTTTAATCTTGAAAAGAATATTGAAAATCAACCTAAAGTAATTGCACATGAAAAAGAAGGTAAGCCACGAAGTAATTAATCGGAATAATCACTATCGCAATTGGAGCACACATAAAACATGGCGTTTTCAGTGACACATTTCACGTGGGACCATTTTTTAAAAATTAGTGCACTGGGCCCATTCTTCACCAGGACGACTGTGATCAAACGGACCATAAGAAACCAGACAAAAATATTCCTAATCTTCCTCTTCTTCAGTATCGATCAGAATCCTAAAGGGCCTTCAGCTTTACCTTTTTTGTTTTACTCCTCAGCTAAAGCGTTCTTCACTGGATATACTAGATAGGGCTGGTTGTGACATGTCACCATCTACCCCCGATATTTCTAACTATTAGCCCCATCACCAAAATTGACCATTGAACAATTAACGATATATTTTAGGTTATCTTAGCTACAAAATCTTGGTTTCACCCTATAAAGAACACGCCAATGCATGCCATGACACGATTATAATCCTTAAATAACAATATCGGCAGGTATAGCCCAAAATTACTAACTATAAAAGAATTTACAAATCTGCATTTATTTCACACACGCAGGTCCTCCTGTCGACAGATGCGGCACAACTAGCACTCCTGACGTCAAGTCCAAAGTCACTGCATATTTCCTCTCTTTCTAACACTTCTGTATCTTCGCTTCTCGATCGGAAATTTCTTCTGTAACTTTATACCCCTGTACCGTCCAGTCCCAGTCTCCCCTGCTTCATGAAGACTCATGTCAGACGCTAGCTGTACTTAGGAGTTGATCACACACCACTTTCGAAACGTTTCAAAGCATTTAAAATGATTTTTTTTAAATAAAGCACTATATTTTACGAAAAAGAACAGCGAGAACTTATTCAACATCCTGATACAATTTCGTGAGATGTTTACATTATCTTGATTTGTATTTTTTTTGCGCTGATTCCATTTCCCATAATTTTTTTTTAACTGCTTTAACATTCGTTGTGGTTTTCAAAGAACACGTGTCGAATCAGATACGCGTTCATATTACTTTGCGTCTAGAAAACATTAATTGTCACAAATAATCACAAGAGTATTTTTTCTTAAGTTTTGTAAACACTCTAACGGACAATATCTTTTATAATACATTTTTTTATTTGTACAACAAAACAATGCGGATGGATGGAACGTTCCCGGAACATCTCAATCTCCAATTAATTACGAACGAACTATGGTATTTCATGTGCTTTCATTCTCTCATCTCCTCGCGTTCCTTTTGAGAAGGCATTCTCGATTTCAAGCAAATATGCGCAAAGAAGCAAAGCTCCCAAGCTCAGTTTCAGCAATAGCGTGTACCTTCTCTTTACTCTTCGCTTTGTGCGCCCCCCTCTCTCTCTCTCTCTCTCTCTCTCTCTCCGTCTCTTTCGGTCTCGCCGTGATTCGATTTCGCGTTGGATTTTCATGACTTTCAGTCGGACCGGGAAAGCGAAGTATCCGCCTCTTGGTGAATTCAAGAGAGTGGAGACAACCTCTTGGAGAGAAATGAGCAGAGAGAGAGAGTAACATAAAGATAGATATAGAGACGGGCTCCTGATGGAGGTAAGGCGATCGATTTTTTATCTGACGTCACGTATGGAAACCAAGAAAAATGTAAAACAAAAAAAAACAAGAAATTTGACCGTGCATTTGTCACGATTAAATTCGACTCGGAGACTGGATCATTCAACGATGACAATAAGATCGATAAAATAATATCTATATATATATATATACACATAGGGTTCTAATCTCTGCCACCGGACATAACTCGGTAATTATCGACGACACAAAAAAATGTTCCAGACAATAGTTGTACGGTGTGAAGGGGGCCATGAAATGGGACCAATTTTTTTTTTTCATTTCGGTGGAGGCGCTGTCGCACAGCGAAGGTCACCTCCAGCTTTTTAAATGGAATGATACATTTTTTTCAACCATCTTGTGGAGCACCTCAAGCCGCATAAAAAACGAACGGGGGTCAAAGTCGTTTAAGGTTATTCAAGGTCAGTATCGATGATACAAATCCAAATATCTCAGATCACTACCAAATATTTGGTAGTGATCCGCGATATTTAGATTTGTATTTCATTTTAATAGGTGACCTTGAATGACCTTGAACGACTTTCACCTCCAAATGTTTTTTATGCGGCTTGAGGTGCTCCACAAGATGGTTGAAAAAAAATGTATCATTCCATTTAAAAAGCTGGAGGTGACCTTCACTGTGCGTCATCGCCTTCACCGAAATAAAAAAAAAATTGGTCGCATTTGATGGCCCCCTTCGCACCGTACAACTCTTGTCTGGAACATTTTTTTGTGACGTCGATAATTATCGAGTTATTTCGGGTGGCAGAGATAAGAGGGACACTCTGTATATATATATACGCATAGATTTTTCAGCCAAATGTCATTGCCTGCTCTATAAATGCAGTACATTTACATTAAGGCAGTCATCCCATCCGAGAGGTTCAAAAAATCGAAAAATGTTGTTTGCACAAATTGCAAAAAATGTGTGCGTGTTGTATGGACCCGGCATAGCAGACAAATGGTGGGTCACCGTTTTCTTTGTGCGTACTTGAACTTTTAAACGCGTTTTTCTCGAAATGGTATTTTTCAAATTGGCTTCCATGATATCTCAAAACCGATTGAACGGATTTCGCTCAAATTTTTATGGTATAGTTAGCACATCTATAGTTCTCACCCGAACGAGAATATTTCCGATATCTGCCATACTTTTTCAAAGCTGAAAAAAAACGAAAAAAATGACGAAACCGGGAACTTAACTTTTAAAACCGTGACAAACATTCAATTGTCTCTATTTCTTCTACTGGCGATACACTCAGGTCTATAAACTGAAATGCCGTTTGATTTTTTTAAATTTCAGATGAGCAAAACCTCCGGTATCATGGCAGCTGTCGACCAACTTTCTTTTACACATGAGTGTCTTCCGAACGGTGTAAAGTCGATTAAACTTGTTATTTTTGTTTGATAAAATTCTGCGTGACTGTAAAAATGTTAACAAATGTGTGGTAAAAATTCGAAGATAGTGTATTTTAATGATGCATAAAAAAAAATCCCAAAAAAAGCGAACAATAATCACTGCCACATGGGATGACACTCTCAAGTGACAATAAATCAACAGTTGATGAACGGATATTCGCATTATGACAAACATGCTGAGTCCCGCCAATTTTTCACTCAACACATTCATCTTCTATTCTACGTTGACACACGAAAACGTAAAGGCGAAAGAGATAAGTTAAAAACGAATAAGAAAATTAAATATAGCAGAAAGGCACTGATATTGCAAGCAGGAAGGGGACAGAAGCTAGCGAAGAAAAAGGCAAAACTAGGAGGACACAAAAAATAAAGACAAAAACCGATACACGAAATGGGAGACAAGCCAACCGGTGAAGAAGGAAGAATAGTGACAGTCGGAGACGAAGTATGAGCCAAGGAGCGGAGAAGGAGGTTGGGATACCCAGAGATGGGCACCCTCTCGTTAATCCTCGGCTCTCGCGATATTACGGGGCTGGGGACACGTTGGAGCGACGGCGAAAGATACAGAAAGAGATGCAGAAGTGTAGTCCGAGAGAGATGGAGGGAAATAAGGGAGCGCGTGTTGGTGGGGAGGTCGGAACGATAGACGGGAGAAATGGAAAAGAGCGAAAAGAGTGAGATTCGAGCGATCGTAGGTCGGAGGGGAAGAAAAAGATTCGACCGGAGGTACAGGGGAGAGGACGGTGGGAGGAGGAGGAGCAATCGATAGAGAGCCAGCAGAGGAAAATCATCCTCTGCTTCTCGCCAACCTGCTCGAATACCAAGACCTCCCTCTCTCCCACCCGCTCTTCATATATACCTATATATATATATTTACACATGCACACATACATAGAGGGTTTTCTGTTATGAATGGATAATCCTGCAACTGTCGATAGGTCAGATCATGTTCTACTACATGCTGGAATTTCAGTTTTGTAAAAGTCCCACGGTTGTCGAGATTTTGGGCTTCATGTTATTTTTCGAAAAAAATCATCTGCTTTTGGTCTTTCGCATGCCATTTCTACAAATGATACGAATCGACGATAACTAACCAACTTTTTAAAGTAATTGGCACGATATGCGTAGTACATTTTTTTTACACCGCAGGCTATCAAAGTCAGATGTTCGAATTGGTTTGTAGGAAAATTCTGCATAACATCTTTTTTCATAAACTTTTCTAAGATAAGAATCCTAAAGATAGAACAAATAACCAAGAGTATGTTTTCAAAAACCGGGTCGAAAAAGGTTCGAATTTGTAGAAATGGCATGCGAAAAACCAAAAGCAGATGATTTTCATCTCGAAAACCGTGGGACTTTTACTGAACTGAAATTTCAGCATATAGTAGAACATGATCTGACGTATCGACAGTTGCAGGATTATCCAACAGAACACCCTATATATATATATATACATATATACACACACATATATATATATATATATATATATATATATATATATATATATATATATATATATATATATATATATATATATATATATATATATATATATATTAACGGTGTGCCTCCCACGCAAATTTCGTCGCAATGCAAACTAGCCAAGTCCCTCGAAGCGTATTCGCCGACGAGTAAGAACGAGATGAAGGGTAAGAAGCGAAGTCGCGAAGAGAGTTCAAGAGTGATGAAACCCTTTTGTGCAAAGTCAGTTTCACTTTACATACACTTTGAACGACAGGGTCGCCAGTGCGTAGCTTGTACCAGAGTATGTAATGTCGAACCCCAATACCAATAAATAAAAAGCTAAAAAGATCCTACAAACGAGTTGAAACGTGCACTTTTAATTGAAAGAACTCGAACGAAACTGGAGTTAATGGAAGAAGTTATCGATTTGATGGGTTACACTTTAAGTAGAAAAAAAAAGTATGGTAAATGGATTCATAAAGTATAGGGTGTCTCAAAATGACCTGGCATTTTTATTTGTTAATAAAACGTATTATTTATATGAAAAGTACTAATATTTTTGTTTCAATATAAGGTACAAATATAGAGGTTATGTGTGGAACGCAATATCCGATAGAGGGCGACCTCGTCCCTGTTTGCAAACGTTCACTCTTTAGACGAAACTTTCAATAACATTTTGACATAATTGCGGACAATTTGCGGTCATTTTGAGACACCCTTTAGAATCACGATGTTGAAATTTGCATCGTTGTAATGCGACGAAAATTCTTTTTCATTTCTTCTTCATTTTTGTTATCATCAAGAATCTTAACCTGCAAATAAGCGCAGCGGATTTCGGATAAAATTATTTTTAAAAAGCGTTTCAGCAGATTTCGTAGCCCAAATTTGGCCAAAAAAAGTTTGAGCTACTAAACTTTCGTTGCGTTCCAACGACGCAAACTTCAATATCATTTAGAATCCTAAATGTCTATCGTTATGGTGCATTAAAAAAAACGAATAACAGTGTAGGGATGAGATTTTCAAATTTGTCAAATTCTGGACCAATTGAGAATGTATTGGGTCCGTGCGCAACCTTAGCGTTCGCGCAG